>VZRE01006772.1:39218-50101 GCA_013396775.1 Cephalopterus ornatus
TTTTTTTTTTTTTTGATGATGAATAATACTTGGTAATTTTGGAGCTCAACAGAGGCTCAGATATAGCCAAGACATCTCAGCATTTACCTGTCCAGTTATGGCATATTTGTAACTATTTCAACTGAAAGGGCAATAAATGCTGCGACAGAAGCATTACCAGATTCCATTGCTTTATCTTATTGCTTCCACACATCAAATATGAGTCACATGCCTTCAAGGTTAGGTTTGGATGCCAACTTTGGTGACAACTTATAGATTGGACAGTACTATGTGAGTAGTAAGTTTTTTCATGTCCCTGTGACTGGTAAAGTACTTCCCAGTTTTCATGGTGGAAGAAGGATGGAGCCTCTTTCTGCAGAAACCTCCAGCTTTCAAGTATCAAACCCCAACACTCACTGATCATTTCCCGCCATAGCATAATAATAATAATAATAATAATATGATAGAATTAAGGGTCCTACATGGACACAGTATATTTCTGAAACCTGCTTTTAAGCAGGTTAGCATTTGATTGGCCTCCTGTTGTTTTTTGTAAGGCATCATGGAAACATCTCCTCACAGGCACCTACCTCACTGACCAGCTTCTAGACCTTTGGGAATGAAACAGTGTGCAGGAACTCCTGCAGGAGCTTCCTGCCACCTCAAAAATCTAATTATTCTGAAGAATAGAAATGCTATATTGCAGCAAACTCTAATACCCTGTGCTAAAATGCAACAATATATTAAACAGCAGAGCTGTAGCATCCTTGTAAAGAATAGAGTAAATACTTAAAAAACCTTGTTATTTAATTCTTAAATAGTTGTCTAAAAAAATTATATCCACTATGGATAACAATGATGAACTTAATCATTTACAGTTTTGTTTTTCTCTATTCCTGATGCTTTGTGAAATGAAATAATATCAAAAGGAAAAAAATTAATATACACAATATTGGATCCTGTGTACATGGAGTCTCTATAAATACTCTCAGATTGCCTGAAAATTTCTAGGGTCCCATACATTAAAAATATTGAAAATTACTGATGTATTTGGATAAAATCATCATTGTTTTAACTTTCAAATACCAGTTACTCTGAGAATACTTTAAAAGTTACATACAAAATAATAAGTGCTATGAGAAACTAACACCAGGGCAAAATACTCTGTCCTTACAGAGCACTCTTTGGGCACTGAAGGTATTTCAAGATCTTCAGTCCTTTTTCTTATCTGGCATAAATTCAGTTTCAGAGCAAGTTGAAATATCTAGTTGAAAATATAGTGAAAGATTGTTTATGCTCAATGTAATTTCCCTCTCTCCTACCCTGAAGTCATGACAGACTTTTCAGAACATACTTTGCTGGTAATACAGAGCATCCTAATAGGTCAACAGAGACAGGCATGAAGAAAGAATTTAAAACTGTTGTAAAATTAATTGGTTTGTGAAAGTTAATAGTTTAACTATTGACAAAAGAACACTGATCAAAGAACACCATGAAATCAATCAGTTGTTTCTGAAAGGTAGCACAGAGACATGCATATTAAATAACATTGGCAGTAAATCATGTTAACATCAAAGATGTCATCTGAGACTAAAAGAGCAACAACATTAGAAATAATGACATAGCAAATATGTTACAAGAAGCTGCAGACATGTACTCAAGGATAACATCTTTGCACTTCTGTAGTACCTTTCATCATAGGAACTGAATGTATTTTAAAATCCCCACACTGCTCTACCTAGTTTGTAGATGAAAGTGGGATTCAAGTTAGAAGTTTGCTGCTTAAATAAAGACAAGATAAAGATAAAGCTGTGAGGGTTGGAACTTTAACTCTAGAAAGAGACTTCTACCTTAAGTCATCTAGGCCCTCTCCGCAGTCAATGCAGGCAAATAAGAACTAGATGATTAATCTTACTTGTTTGAAAAACTGACAAAAAATAATAAGAAGGGCACTTTCAAAACGTTTATTTACTGTATGGTAAGAAGCTGTGGTCCTTACCCTGGATGCTGGTGTCTACATTGCAGAATCTCCAGAGTCCAAGGATATCAACCTCAGGTGCAAGAGCTCAGACATCAATCAAGTACACCAGGAACCTTCTGCAAAAACTCCACTCCGTCCTGAATCTGGCTGGCTTTAAAATTTTATCTGTTAAAGCAGTGCAGAGGGAAGAATAAAAGTGCATGCTCTGATGGTGTTTAATATTAAACATGGGGAAGCTTTAAGAAGTGAATATTCAGTTATCATCTGAGAAAGAACAGAATGAAAATAGGACCTATTACATTACTGATCAATATTTTGATCTATTAGCTTGCTTAACAGCCTTGCTGAGTTATTAAAGACTTAAAAGATAGCAACTGTTGAAAGTGTTTTGAATATTTAATTTTCCTCTGAGGGAAAATTAAATATCAAAATGTGTTTTTGTGTGTATTTACACTGAGCTCAGGTTATTTTAACAGAATGAGACAATCATCTTAAATCCAAATTATTTTTCAAATACCTTTCATTCATACCAAGTAATATCGTCCATTTCTTCTAGGACATCAAGTCTTTCTGTGTGTGTGTATGTGTGTGTGAGACCTACCTTAGAAATATATTTTTGATAAAGATTTTTGAAATACGGAACCTCAAGGATAAACTTTTGCTCTCATGTTCTTTTCCTACAGTGATATATTCAAATGCTATAATGAGGTACATAATCTGTTGTTTTATTTTATTTTTAAGATAAAGTTAGTCTTTCCATGCTCCTAATTAGACTTTGGATTGGAGACTTCCTTGATATTTGCCTCTCCAAACTTTTTTTTCTCTCTACCTTATCTTATTGCTACAAAAAACCCCAGCCCTGATATGGTCAGAGTTATATCATCTCAGGACTTCAACAATTCCAAAACAAACTTTTCCCTACCTTTATTCAGGCCAACTCTGCAAATTTAACCTTCCTCCCAAAAGACTATCTCTTTCTTTAGCTGTTGATTTAAGCATCAGAACTATGACCATCAGTTTTAAGACAGATGTTTTCCTTAATGAATAAAGAACAAGAAAATAAATGCAACTAAAATAAGCTTATTCTGAGTGAAAAAATATGAAGGAAATGAAGACTAGTTTTCATACTGGGATATACGAAAATAAAGACTAGCTTTCAATACTTTTCAGTTCTGTGAAAGAAGAAGGAAAAAAAAGCTACAGGAATGTATAGCATAGAAATACTGTGACAAGAGGCTATTTTTATGTTGTGATAAGAAAAGAAGCAATGATCTTCTACAGAGGAGATATCCATACAACCAAGGGATAAATAAACTTATTAATTCTAATTAATTTTTGTAAAGTGACGATCATTAAAAAGGTGAGTTTTAGGCTCAGGCAAAATTTTGCCAGTACTTACCTGAGAATAATCCTGAGGTTCCCAGAGACAGTGCACACAATTTCAGTGTGTCCAGAACACCCTCTTCCCTCCTCGTCAGCAGTTGCTGGATTTATGTGGAGATCAGAACACTCACTGGCTATTTTCTAATTACCCAGGGGGGGCATTTAGACAAGATGTTAGGAAAATTAATGAACATTGTCAATAGCGTAGATTTTCTTGTCATAATAGCCCTCTGAAAGATCAAACAGAACACACAGTGTTTGAAGAATTCTAAACACTTCTTTAATAGGAGCGTACATAGGGACCAAAGTTCTTTATACTTACTAAATGTTCAGGAATATTTTGTTGGTTTGTTTTTCTTTTACCTTATAAATTTTTGTAGCAGAAACATAAAACCTGGAAAGAGGGGGAAAGTAGGTACAATATTCCTCTAGAAGAAGCAAAAATTAAAGACATTGGGTAATACAAGAAAAAATGAGACCTTCAATGAAAGTGAGGAATAGTTTGATTGCAGTGAATAGATTATTATAGATGAACTGCCTTGACTAGGAACTGGACAATGGATTTTGCTTTAAAATCCAGGTGTATGACACCAATGATAATGGTAACATCTACTCATCACAATCAGTAATTGATTTTTACTAATAGGTTTGTCACCTACTAGAAAACAACAATAAAATAAGAAAGTTTAAATAGGGAAGAAGAGCTCTAAGGAATTAAGTGATAAAATTCCCACATATGAATCTACACTGAAGCCCTCAGAAACCACTGTATACTTGTAGTTATATGTGTGCTCAATTTGTATATAAAATTGTACATTTAAATTCAGTCTCTTTGGTATTTACTCAGCAAGAAAGCCCTTCCTGGCACAGTCGGTTGAGTCACTGCTGAGCTGCTCTGCAAAACAACCAATCCCATCTGAAAGAATGGGTATGGAAAGGCCACCAGAGACCCTGGAGGAGCACATTCGAGTCTTGGTGAAACAACTCCCAGGAGTGGCAACTCTGTCAGGAAGTGCACATTGCTAAGTACTTTTTACCAGATGCTCTGGGAGATGTTTTTAGCTCTCCTAGCTCTAATAAACTGTCTTCTAAACACCTGCAGTCTAGTCCTGAGCCTGTGAGAACATGAAAATTCCAGCAGGCTGTGGTAATGGTTGAACTTTCTTATTCTAAATCCGGCCAAGAGGTTTGGCTCCTAAAATCTGGATACCCAAGAGGTTTCAAAGATTCTGCAAAAGCAAAGTGGTTGAACAAAAAGGTCCCTAAAAAATCATCTAACTTATTCCTACAATTTTCAAACTGTATTGACAATCCAGGAATATATTTCCTGGATGAAAGTGGAGAGCAGGCAGCATTTTAAATAAGTGTAATAGCTTCACAGATGGCAGATATCATATACCACAGTGAGTCTATGAATGTCAGATAATCTGAAGTGACAATACAAACTGATGTTTGCACTCCATTTCACACTAAGAAATGCATGATATTTTCATAGAAATAGGTAATTATTATTAGACAATATACATTCATTTTAATCATCATGGGGGGAAAGAATGTGCAGCTATGGCACAGCTGATTGTCTATAATTTAAGGATTAAAAAGGGCATTTTGAAGTCTTAAAGCAACAGTTAAATTTTATTCTAAGAAAAAAAAAATCCAGCTATTATGAAAGGCTCATAATGGAAACATTTTAGCATGTGACATGCCTCAGGCATATTCAAGTTTCTGTTTGACATTTTCCAGAGTACCATAATCTAACATGACTGACAAGTGCACTGTAGAAAATGGAGCTTGTATTTTATTGAGTGCAACTATAGATAAAAGAGTTGATTGTACTTTACTTTGCATAATTCCTAAAACATAACTCAGTGAAGGCTGCTCCCTGCCAGAGAATTTAAACCACTGCTGCATAGTCGCTGAAGAACTAGAATGAGGCAATAGTGTTTGCATTACTTTTAAGAGGTGCATTAAGATGCCATGTTAAAGTTATTTTCATGTGTGGAAATCCCTTTGCTATTTATCTGAATACTGTTAATGGTTTTAATTAACCAGTTCCCTGGTTCAAATTTTTTTTTGAAGTGTCTTGCTAAAGAATTAGGAGTTTTGCTTGGATAACCCAAGTAAACCTCATTACCAAAATTTTTTTAATTAATCAGTATGAATTGAAACAAACTAATGAAACAAAAGCATTTTATAAGTTATACTAAGGTTCGAGTGCCTCATCTCTTTGTTTACTGGGAATAACATTCATAAATCCAACTACAAGATTAATTTCACTGAATCAGTGACAAAAATATTTATTTTTATTGCTCCTGAAAAGCAAAGCCTTACTGGCTGGGTTTTTTTTCTGGTTTAGACTTACAACTTCTTTAAGACAGCAAAACAAAATGACTAGCAGGTGTAAATGTAAGGATTCCCAAACATGTCTGCTGAAAATATTAAAGAACCATTTGTCAAAAATTCCTATGGATATTGCAGGACCTCTATGCATTAATGCAGTTTGTGCATGTTTACATGCCATGCAACACAATTTGTCTTCTTTGCTGTCTGCTTAAACTTCAATTACCTTATATTTTCATGTATTTAAAATCCCAAAAAGGTCACAAGGACTTTTCAAATATTTTCTGAAAACCTTTTAGGGTCATATTGACTTAATTGGTATAAGCATAAATCCTTTGTATTTGCTCTATTGAGATATGCACACCACAGTGTCAAAACATCCTTTGAACAAAGTCAAGAGTACTACAGGACACCATACCTTTTAGCTCATTGCCTAATTAATAAAAATTTTCTTGTGTCAAAGGCATATCATTCCTCCTGCTACTATTACAAAAAAATTCATGAGCCATCCAGCTGTTCCAACAGCATTTTACTGACTTCAGTACAATGACCAAAACCTTCAGTATTACTCACAGTTATTTCCATTAAGCATTTGCAATTTTACCTGAGCTGTTCTTTTGGGACACGGTACTCCAATGAAAACAGAGAAAATTTTAGTGTTTGTATGAATCTAACCTGGCTTTTAATACATATAAATAATAGTATTACTGAACAAGTAATATTTTGTTAAAAAGGAGTCCATGGAGTTTGGGGAAGATGTTGGAAAATTCTTTTAGCTATAGCACAGTAACATTTGATCCCTAAATCTGTGGTTAATTCTTGGTTTGGTACCATATAGTGCCAGAGATTATTGTGGCTTTGTGTTAACTCCCTACATCTATGACTAGTAGTCTGGTGCCAGCCATTGCTTCCTTATTTACCTATATCTGTGACTAATATGTACTAACAGATGTCTTAGTTTTGAGAACAAAGATTGTGTGTCAGAGGAAAGAATGATAAGAGAAGCACATTATGATCTGACCACATATTTGAGATATTCTCAAGGAGAGAAGATGCATTAGAAGATCCAGAACCATAAAAGGGAAATTTGGGGAATGAGATGTTCCCAAATGACCACCAAAGACCCTCAAGAGACCCTACTCGTATCCAAATAAGTCCATGGATACAATTAGCATATATGAATGTATTCTGGAAATGTGATAAGTATGTAATAGAAATGTATTAGTTTAATAAATATAACCTAGACTGTTGCTGGGTGTGCATGTTTTGTGGAGCTATCCCCATGCACCCAGCTCACTGAATAAAGTAGTGTTGGCTTTCCAACTTAGCAAACTGATTGGAGAATTTATTTCCTGTCTTTTTGATAGAAATACTAACAATTATTACTATTGTTGTTCTAGTAAATTATGCACTTCTCTGTATCCAAAATAAAATTATTATTCAGGAAATTAGAATTAATAATAGCAATTAGAATTAAAATCAAAAGTGTATTATTGAAAAGATTATAAAACTACAGACTAAATGCTTACTGAGTTTCCTGGTGTTCAAGTTTTAAAATTCCATTTAATCTTCATAGATTGCATATATCCTAGATCATCTATATAATAAAAACTCTTAAAAGAGCATACTTAAAGACATTCAATAACACCTAAACTGGAATGATGTCATTTCAATTATGCCTGCAGGTAGAAGACTATTATTTCTTTTGCTTTGGAGAGCAACTGAAATCCTGGTTTGAGTCCTGGTGTCTCTGCTTTCACTGAGGTTACTTCAAGCATGAAGATGACACAACCAGATAGTGATAGGACGGCAGGACAGTGCAGGGGGAATGGTTTTAAAATAAAGGAGGAGAGACTTAGATTCGATGTTAAGAAGAAATTCATTGCTGTGAGGGTGGTGAGGCACTGAACAGGTTTCCCAGAGAAGTTGGGGATGCCCCTTCCCTGGAAGTGTTCAAGGCCAGCCTGGATGGGGCTTTCAGCAACCAGCGTGTAGCAGGATGCTCTCTGCCTGGAGTGGAGATGAAACAACTCAAACAATACCCTATTTGATAAGCTATCAGGGGTGAACGGAGAATGGGGGTGTCATGCTTCTTTTGGTGTTGAGTATTACTGAAACCGACCTGACTCATCAATCCCAAAGTTACACCTCCTGACAGTGAGGTGAAGATGTGGCAGACTTGGTAAAGTACACTGATAGAGGAGTAAATAAGTGATTTTACTGATAACTAAAGGTGCTGAACTAACACAGCTGGTCCAGAGACATATATGACTAACAATCAATCACTTTATACTATAAAAGTCCAGTCTCTCCTTTTATTTGGAGAGTCTTCTAACACAGAGATTTTGAAGTGTGTGTGTAGATTCCTCCCTTGACTGGGAGTGTCCCTTAAGGTTAGTCCTCAAGGTCAAGAGAGATATTTGCCCATAGTTGTTAGTATGGGCAAGTAACATCAATCTCTAATTAATTACTATTTTTGCTAGCTTTAATATAATAGCTTCAATATAATAGCTTCAATATAATTGCTTCAAGAGGATTGCTTCAATAACAGTGCACTATCCTAGTAGTTATAGTTTTCCATACTGAGTAGTAAACAATAATTATTAAGATAGTTTAATTATTAGCATAACAATTTTTTAATACATATATAAATATATTTGGTTTGCCACTCTTAATCCTGGACAAAGTTTTATAAAGATTCAATTACAACTATATAATCCTTTAGACATAAATGGCTGACAAAGTCTGAGGCTAAGATTGGATCCAGCCACACCTAGACTCCTCTCTGAGAAAGAGTTTAGAAAGCAAGTGGGTCCTTTCTGCACCTCATGACTCAACAGGAGGACTTCTTTACTAAACTTTGTCTGAAGCTCCCATTCTGCCCATGACACTGTTGTAGCGGAAGGTGTCCCTCACCATGGCGGAGGGTCGGAACTAGATGATCTTCAAGGTCGCTTCCAAGCCAGGCCATTCTATGATTCTACGATTCTATCGCCCATTTATTTTCAACGGGACATTGAAAGGCATAGACTGGTCAATCCTCATGTAAAGCTTTCAAAGGCATATTTGTGTCCTTGAATTATGTGTTCGGTATCACTGTCGGCCATGCTTGGGAGTGGGAAAAAGCATCTGCCTTGCATCCAGCACACCGACTGGGAGGAATACTGCTGGGTATTGGGGTCTGTTGATTTGGCTGCTCTTAACAGTCCCTACTTCTGACTTTTACAAAAACAATGCATGCAAAAGTCACAAGCAAGAAATGGTTTATTTAATGAAGCTACCTGTTAATCATCCCATAAGATGAGGCCTGTCTATACAAACAGACAGTACCTTCTCCCTCAATATTGAAAAGCTGGTCTTTTTCAAAAGGGTAAGAAGTAATTTCCAGCACTCCTTCTTGAGGGAGCAAGTGGTACACTGGAGGCGGACATGGGTGACATCCAGGGGAACCTCAGGAAGGTGGAGGGGTGGCCAGCAAGAGCCACCTAAAGCTCAACAGTACCAGAGGTAAAGTCCTGCGGGTGGGACTACCCTGTGATTTGATACAGGCTGTGAGCTGACCAGCTCAGTGACAAATTTGCAGAAGAGGGTGTGGGAACCTTCTGAATGGGAGTCCATGGTGTGCCCTGGCAGCAGTAAAGTCTAACAGGTGGCTGGAGGACATGCTTGGGCCTCTCCTCTCTGAGTACAAAAGAGATGTTCAGAAACTGTAGAGTCCAGTAAAAAGCAACAAAAATGACTGGGGGAAGAAGCATTGAACATATGAGAAACTGGTTCTTCTAAGTCTCCTGAGCTTCACTTAAAAATAAAGGTCCTGTTCTGGAACTCTTGATCATATTAACAAAGTTTAGTAATATGAATTCTTGTTTTTCATTTCTGATGGCAGAAAGAGCTGTAAAATAAGCTGGAAAGTATAATTTCCCCTCCATTGCCTCAAAGACTCCTTTTTCATTAACAATATCGCATGTTTAAAGGCAGTAAATGACTAGTAAGAATAAAACTTGGAAATTCCCAAAGGAAGCCTATAAATGAACACTTTTTAAACGCAGGGATATTATGTAGTTGTCAAAGCTGCTATGCTTTAAGACAAAGGAAAAAAAAGAGAGAGAGAAATGTTGTGCAGTGAATAAAAGAATTATCAGACTCGGGGTGAAGAAAAATGCTCACCAGCAGTTTAAGAGTCTCAGCAATACAGACCAAGAATTTTGCGGTTCTAAAGAGCAAAAGCCCAGACAGGACTGAGCTGCCTGTGTGAAGGGAAGGGGCACTGCAAAATGAATGCCCAAGAATTAATGCTGTTACAGAACTGAGGGATGGAGACTGAATTCTGTTTATGGACCGAGTTCCAAGGTAGACACATATTGTCCCTCTACAGCAGCAGAAGTCCTGCCTTCCAGGGTGCCAGCACCGGCACAAGAGATCCTGGGAAACCTATTACTCTGCATCTCTGTCATTTTGCTGCCTCTTTACTATTGCATCTTTTGTTACTGGCTGTGAGTAGATTTAATCCTATGAGTCACTGAGGGCATTTCAGATATTGAAACACCTACACCTTCTTTAATAACTTATTAAAAAGGCTATGTTACAAGTCTCTGCATTCATTTCCAGTTTCTATCTGGGGGAATTTGTACACCCAAATACTTACTCAGGAGCACTAAACTAGGCTGGGATGTTCCACCAAGCTTTTGATGTTCCCTCCCACCTTGTATCTTGAAAAGATAACACTATTCAACAATCTTAGAATCATAGAATCATACAGGTTGGAAGGGACCTCTGAGATCATCAAGTCCAACCCTTGATCCACTACTACCAGTTGCTACACTGTGGCACCAAGTGCCACATCCAGTCTCTTCTTAAAAACCTCCAGGGATGGAGAATCTACCAGTTCCCTGGGCAGCCCATTCCAATGCCTGATTTCCCTCTCTGTAAAGAATTTCTTCCTAACATCCAACCTAAACCTCCCCTGGCACAGCTTAAGACCGTGCCCCCTTGTCTTAGTGCTGGTTGCTTGGGAGAAGAGACCAACCCTCACCTGGCTACAACCTCCCTTCAGGTAGCTGTAGAGAGTGATGAGGTCTCCCCTGAGCCTCCTCTTCTCCAGGCTAAACACCCCCAGCTCCCTCAGCCTCTCCTCATAGGACTTGTGTTCCAGCCCCTTCACCAGCCTTGTCGCTCTTCTCTGGATCTGCTCCAGCACCTC
>VZRE01006773.1:0-32392 GCA_013396775.1 Cephalopterus ornatus
TGCCGGGCGGTAACTCCCCCGCGGGGTCCCGCTCCGCCGCAGCCCGCCAGCCGCTCCGTGCCGGCGTCGGCATCGCCGAGCGTTCCCCGCGTCGCTTTTCGCGGTTTTCCGGCTCCATACCCCAGCGGCCGCTAAGAACCTGTTGGAACGACGTGTGGATGCACGGAAGCCCGAGAGCTCCTCGTGCAGCCGTTAATTTTCCAGGGATTTTAGTAGCGAGTCGCATATCTCTCTGCACGTCGTCTCCGTTCTGTGCCTTGAACTTGCCAGACGCTTGCACTTGGTATTTTATCCCCGTTTTAATTCTTTAGGCTGTTGTACATCTGTAGATGTACAAAAAACTTCAGGGGTTTTTTTTTGGTGTTTTTTTTTTTTTTTTTTTGGTAGCAGGAGGTTGGTGAAGTTCAGGCAGCTTTAAAAGTATGAGCTTGGTGTCTGCTTAACTGAATCCTCTTTTTTCTGCCTTTTCCTGGCCTGGGTACAGAATGAGTTTTAACAGTTGTTATTTGTGCAAATATACACGTGTGTGCAGTGCACGGATGGAAAGGTTACATCCCAAAAGAGATCCATTTGTTTGGACCACTGAAATATAGCAAAATAAGTTGTTTCAGCGCTATTTTAAACTAATTATCAGTGGCATCTTGAGCTGTGCCTGGATTTTCAATCTCCCACACTGTCCAGAGGAATCTAAACCTGGTCTGTGTCCTAAAGCGTAGCTTAAGGCTGACTTAACACCTCATGTTTTTTTTCTAGCTTGTCACTTTTAGTTGTGCTAAAAGGTGTGGGGTCGGCAAACAAGTGGGAAATGCCTAACTTAATTCAGTACAAATCTATCTGCACTGCAGTCTTCCTAACTTGCAATTACTTAAAAAAATATGGTTTCAGAGAGGTATACATTATTATGTACGATTAACAGTACAGTATTTTAAATTAAAATGGCATTTTATTTAAATATAGTAATTTTAAAGTACCTATAAAAATTCCTTCATCACATAAAAGTATCTTGGCAGCCTGTTGTCAGTCCGTGCTGGATCTCTGGGGACAGAAAACCATTTTTTGGGGTCTTTTTTCCCTGACCAGGAATTTAGCAGTTTTTCACACTGGTGCACACTTTGCAAAAGGAAACTCTGCTTTCTCACCCCAGAGTATCTTGTCTTCATCCCTTCCACCTTCTGCTGAAGACACATGGTCTCAGCATGAATTTGTTTGAGTTGCTTCAGTGTGATCTTTCACCCCCAAAAAATTACGCTAATTTGCTCAGGTTTGGGGAAACTCTGGGTGATTTAGGCTGCTTTTGTGAGCAGTGTGGGGAAGGGGATGCTTTCCCCCTGGCCTGAGCTGGGATTGCCGGGGGAGCCCTCCGTACAAGGCTCCTGGCACACGTGGGTCTTGGAGCTGGGAGCATCATGTTGGAATTGGCAGGCGGATCATTTATGTTTCCGGGATTTATGAATCGTTTTATGTCCAGATTGCTGTTCTGGTCTTCTTCAGCTTTAGAAAACTTTTATGGCTGGTAGAGCTGGAGCAGGAAGAGCCTCATAATAGTTGTCACTTCAGCCCGTGGTGCGCTTTTGGGGATGTGTTGCTCTTTTCCAACCCCTTGGGGTCTCGTCTCTTTTTATTTGGATAAATGAAACTGTTCTGATCATTTTCTCTGCGCATGGGGAAGGTGCAGTCAGGGAACAGGGCAAAACAATGCTCTAAGATCTGTAGAGCTCAGTTTGGATCGTGTTTGTGCGATGGGGTTTCACACCCAGGCCATTTTTGGGGAGAGATCAGTGCCTTACCAACTTGTTACCCATCTGGACAGAGGCAAGTGGGGTTTTTTCATATCCCACCCGCCTTGTGGTGAGCACTGGCACAGCTGTCACCATGTCACCTTGCAGAACATTCTCCTAACTCCTCCAAAAGCTTCATGTAATGCTTTTCCAGCGCTTTTTTCTGAAGGGCACTTCTCATTTCATTTTGGAATGACACTCTGGTCATGGTCTCTGTAGTGTGGCCAAGGGGTTATCCCCATGATACTGGCAAGGGATACAGGCTGTGTGGCACTGTGCAGAAAAGTACAGGAGCAATTGCTGAACAAGCTGGGTCATGTTCTGGAAGTCGTGTGGCTGGGATAGCGCTGCTGGAACCTGAGCTGGCTGCTTTCCAGCAGGCACTGTGATGTCCTATGTAATCCTGTGGGTGACATGTCCTGCAAGACATCCGTGGCTGTTCCGGGCTCAGAGTTGAGACTTACACTTGCTGTTCCTGACTTTTGAGTCCTTTTGCCTTCAAAAGAAAGCCTTTTAAAAAACCCTCACGTGTTAAACACGTCCTCTGCAGCTCTGCGATTTCCATGCCCCTTTTTCAGAGGGGTCCTTGCTCTGCAGGGACCAAAATCCTCTCCAATAGCCCTTTTAGAACTTGTTGGTGAAGATGGCGTTTATACACAGGTGTGTCAGGGTTCCAACAAGTGCTGAGGCGGCACACCTTCCTGTTTTGCTTTCTTCATAGTCTCTGTTTGCCTTTCTTTTTACTTTACTAGCTGATCTGTAATGCCAGAAGACCTTGCTTCAGGGAAAACCTGAAATAGAAATAATGGGGATTTTGGGGATAGTACGTGGTTAAAAGCTGGGGAGCAGAGCTGCCACTGGAGAGGCAGTTTTGTGAGGGAAGAGAGGAGTACCTGGGCTCTCGTGCCTCTGTTGCTCCCACGGAGCAGTGAGCGAGAGCCCTGCGGTGCTCCACCAGCTGAATCCAGCATTGTCCCTGCTTTGTTCCCTCTCTTTCTGTGTCAGTACTGCCACTCCTCTCCTTTCCTCAGTGCCAGAGGGAAAGGGATGTGCGCCACTTGTCTTTTGGTCCCACTGGCTTATATGAGGCAGATGGATGGGGAAACCCTCCGATGAAGTTGGCAGTGTAGAATTGCATAATTCTGGTGATGTTACTGAGACCCAATGTACATTTTCTCAATTTTTTCCTTGCTTTATCAGCCGAGGATCCTATATGTGTCTGCCTGATGTATCTTACTTGTAGCATGGAGCTGGTGAGCTGGGAGGTGGCACAGGTGGGAAGATCTGGGAGTGTTCCTATCTGCATAGGAACATCCTTTTCCTGTGAAGGGGAACAGTGAAAACCTCAGAAAAGACAAAAAGCTATAGTTTTCATTCTCCCCCAGACAGAATGTAGTGTGCTGTAAGTGGAGTTAAAAGGGAGTTTGGGTAGAAATGATACTGGAGGAAGGGGATGCAATTCTTGACTTTGTCTGCTCAGGTATTGCTAAGCTCTCCTACATGCCTCCTGTTAGTGCTTCTAATGAAGGAAAGTCCCTGAATTTTGTGACTTACTTTCAGTCCTTGCTGTAATTTGAGGGCTTTTTTCTTTTTTCCACCCCCAAATTAAGATCACAGATGGTGCAGTGTGAATTGGGGCTCTCTAAATCTTCATGTCAAAGTCCGTAAGGGGATGCCAGTGGTGTGTGCAGCATTTCTGAGATGACAACATAAGCAAAGTACTTGTAATCTGGAGGGAAAATGCCTGATACAAATCTCTCCTGTAGCTGGGCTTTGCCGTCGTTAAGGAAGCTGAGAGTAATCAGTTGTCACGCCGGGTGGAAGTGGGCGGAACTGCCCCTTTGAGCATCAGGCTTTGGCTAAATCAGTTCAAAATTACTTGTCTAGTCTTGGGTTTCATCTCAGCCTTCCTTCCTCAGCAGGCTGGTGGGCTGTAGGAGGGGTAGGACTTGCTGCACAACAGATCTCTCCAACTTTTGATCAGAGGAGATCAGTGGAGATGCCAGGTCAAAATCAGCTGGACTTCAGTGAGGAAATGAATGCGCTTTGGGAACATTCAGCATTATAATTCTGTCTGCAGGATGCAGACCAATCACTGCTCTGGAACTGGTTTGCTTTCCCTTCTCTGTAGAGTTTGGGTGGTTGTGGATGCAGAGTTGTTATCACTAGTCTTTGTCTAGGTACAGCAGAGCTTCAGGATCATTTCTGCTAGGATTAAATAAAGCCTGTCAGTTAGCAATCTTCAATAAGTACTGGTTTGCTGTGAGCCAGTGGATGCAGACCCTTGGTAGGAGTTTGGCATGGTGTTATCTAGGAAGATTGACTAGTGCTATTGACTATTACCTATAATATTTAATCTGTATTGACTGTAATACCATTGAAATTGGTCCAGTGCTTAGACAGAAGCAGAGTCCAAGCTCAGCTGATGAAGGTGAGTGGAATTGAATGGGAAGACGAACCTACATGTGCTGTAATTTTCAGTTAGCGGAAGTTTCAATATCAACCATACAGTAAACTAGGCTTTTGGAAGATTCTATACTTGGTCTGCAAGAATCAGGAGCTTCAAAAACTGATGTTCATGCTGCTGGTGTGTGTGTAGTGATGGATCCTTGGTGCTAGCATGGCTCCCACAGCGTCATGGGACGAGAATTTTGATGGCTTCAGGGGGAAAAGTCTCTTCGGGTAACCTAGGTGGCATTTTAATCCTCATGAGAGCATGTGAGTCTTCCAGACGTCTTCTGCCCTCAACCAGCCTCTGCTTTAGATTTGGTTAGTCCATCTAAAGGAAGACAAGTAGAGTGTTGCTTTGGAAAGTGAGACCCAAAGGTGGGACACTGAACAGCCACCACACCACATATACACCACGTGTATCTGTACATGGATCTTCAAAGTGTAAGGGATCTCCCAGCCTGGGAGATCAAAAGCAAGTGGAAGGACTGGCTGAGGGGACAGTGTTTAGAGCAGAAGGGTGTCCATGTTGGTGAGTAGGTTATAAATAGCTGCCACCAAAGCTTTGCCCAGACTTTACTCATGCAGTCAGCCATTGTCATGCAAAATCTTGGCCAGCTCTGCTGGTGGGAGGCTGGTATGTGTCCAGATTTGCTCAGTTTAGTCCCAGCCTTATTAGCATAAAACTGTGTTTTTGCAAAGCTAAATGTGAGCTGTGCCTGAGGGGAGCAGCTCCACGTTAACCTGCCTGGCTCTTCATTTGTCAGCAGTCACCAGTAGAAAAGGCGACCAGTGCAGGTACCACTAGCAAAGCGAGCTCCTGGAGTGTGCTCCTCTGCTTGCTGAGTGTATGCTGGAGGTCAGGCCTACTAAGGGTTTTTAACTTGTAAATAAGATGCAGTTGGCGAACTTTCCCCCTTACTTGGTGGCAAGGAGTCCTCTGCCTCTGCCTGCAACCAGCCAGGTGATTTTGGGGGCCTCCTGAGTGGTTAGATTTGAAGAGAAACTTCAAAAAGAAATGAAGTCATCTTTCTTGTCCTACCCCATCCAAGTGAAAGGAGGGACTAGTAGAGAGGGTTTGGATTGGATACTGGGAAAAAATTCTTCCGTGTGAGAGTGGTGAGGCCCTGGCACGGGTTGCCCAGAGAAGCTGTGGCTGCTTCATCCCTGGAAGTGTTCAAGGCCGGGTTGGATGGGGCTTGGAGCAACCTGGGATAGTGGAAGGTGTCCCTGCCCATTGCAGGGGAGTAGAACGAGAACGTCTTTAAGGTCCTTTCCAATCCAAATCTTTCCACGATCGATGTTTTAATGCAGGGAGTGGGAAACCCTTCCATGAAGACATGCGTTCTCAAGCCCACCTGGATCCATTCTGCACCTCTGTCCTGCTGGTTCCTACTTCCATATTTGACATCCACTGAGATATTAGTAAATGATTTTTTGGGTTATTTGAATAATGACAGATTTAGACTGTGAAGAGCTGTCCTGACTTGGGAAATGTGGATTGGCTTAGTTGGCTGTTGTACCATTAATTTGGGGGGAATGTCATTCCCTCTTGTTTATCCATGTGTTTGCCTCAGCAGTGAGTGTGTTTAACTGCACTAAACTGAGAAGGCCTTGGTTTGGGGAGATCCTGAAGCAGAAGATGGGAGTGGATTTCACTCTGTTTTCTGTCCCTCAAACACCGTAATAGGCTGCCTGAGCTTTTGCTGCACAGCAGATAACATCTCAAGGATGGCAATAACTATCAATGGACAGAAAACAGCACTGGAATTCGTTTGCAGAAAAGAGTAGATGTGTAGTTAAGTCTGACAGAGCCAAGAATTCATGGGTCCTTTTGGAGCAGGACAGTGGCAGAATGACGTGTCAGATTTGGAGTGAAATGAAGTTGCATAAAACCGGCTTGGAGTAGGGCAGGAATATGAAGAAAAATACTGGGGAGTGAGTGAGAGAGCTGCTGATCCATGCTTATTGGCATCCCTGGCAGGCATGCAGGAATCCAGCCACTGTGCCTGCTAGCACTGCTCCCTTTTACGTGCCCCGGCTTGGTGCTGCTGAGTGTGGCCAGGGTGCTGGCAGGACCACAGGTGTGTGGCATGTGGTATCCAAAATACTCCTGGTGTAGTGGACCTGTGGCTTTCCCTGAAGTTGCACGTCTGTATTAAATGCAGAACACTTTGGGGCTTTGCAAGGCACTTCAGAATCTGATTACGCATCCTGCCGTTTGCCTCCTTCCTCCCATATTTGAAAGCATCTCTCACAGCTGTCTGTCATCCTATCTGGACTGTCCAGGAGGGGTTTTTTCTGTTTTCAGAAAATGTGTGTAGGTAACACATCCTTCCCCAGTCTGGTGTGTTCAAACACTGCATTCGTGAGCTTTGCATTGCTCAAGGTCTGTGTTTAAGATGCCCCATGTTAGCAGCATCCTTTAAGTGAGACTGAAGAAATTATTAACTTTGAAAATATGACAGTAAGGCTATACTTTTTGTGGTAAGACACGATTGCATTTTTTGTGCTGAAAGCTGAATCTTTAATTCCACTTCCCCATCTCAAGATATCAGTACCCGGATAGACAGAAACTTGCCCTACCTGCTTGCAGTGATCTCAGCATCACCCACGGCGCTGGAAGGGAGCGATGGGTCGATTCCTTCTGCTAACTGGTCTGTTTTTAACAGGTTTTGTAGTGCTTCCCGAGCATGAGTTCAGAATGAAGCGGCGATTGGATGAGCAGGAGTCACCTGTGTATGCGTCGCAGCAGAGACGTATCACCAGCAGCACCGAAGCTTTCCCACACCAGCACCGTGTGCTCGCCCCGGCCCCGCCGGTCTATGAGGCGGTTTCGGAGACCATGCAGTCTGCCACGGGGATCCAGTACTCGGTAACTCCTAGCTACCAGGTGTGTGTGCTCATCCCTTAGCCACAGCTCTTTGATGATCCAGCACCGTGTCATTTCACCACAGAATTCTCTATTTGAGGCAAGGTTTTACTTTGGTAACCAGGGTTCCCTTAAAAAAAACGAATTGGACAATGTACTTATCGCACGTCTCGTTTCTAGCACTTGCTTTAGGACTATTGGCTTCATTCACAAAAAAACGTTGAACATGATTCTTTCAAGGATTCTCTCAGACCTTGGTCTCTGAATCCTAGAGGCAGGTTGGTGGAGAGCTTTTCTTCCATTTTTCTTTTTTTTCAGCAGGAAAAGTTTTGTTCTTGTAACAGACATACAGTATCTTGGGTGATCTTAAGCTTAACAGACTAGATCAGCATTTAGATTGAAGACTTTCAGGAAAATTGCATTTTTCAGAAGACGTTACCCCAGTCTTCCCTCTCTTGCCATCTTTGCAAGGAGCTGGCAGTTGGGAACAGGGCAAAAAAATTGTCCTTGAAGAGTGCACTGGACACAGCTCTCAGTGAAAGAGCATGGAAAGGCTGTTTGTGTGATATTTATCTTTGCCATGTGTTTCTGGCGTGTTACATCTTCCACACTTGTGTTGCTGGTGGGCTGCTCTCCCTGTCTAGTGCCTGATTTTACACACAGCTTCATTCTTGCTTCTGTAGATGGGATGTTCACACTGATAGTAGCAGTTACAGGCAGACCCTGCAGAGGCTGGAACTAGGGGTGTGTTGATGTTGGTAATCCTTCCTAAACTTGAATGGATCAGCAAGCAAATCTTTTCTTGTTCATTAGGACTAAGTAAAGTATATCCCATCTAAAAGAGGCTTGAATGGAAAACTGGGTTTGTGAAAATGATTTTCCAGATTGAAACTTTCCTGGTTTAAGGTATGAAGGAGACCCAAAAGTGCATGCCTTCTGTTCCTTTCCCTGTTTTTCTAGGGGAAATACCAAGCTGAGTTTTCCCTTGAGCCTGCTGATGCCAGAGAGCCACAATTTGACTTTCAGTAACCCAACTGAATGTCAAGAGTAGAAGCTCGTAAAGATTCATTCGCTCAGATTATTGCTTGTGATGTGTAGGGAAAGGAGAGAACCGTGACTCTTGTCGGATTAAAAATCGCATTTTATCCTTCTTTTGCGGGCTTTTATGTCAGTGCACATACTGGACAGCCAGTGAGTGTGCAGGCTGTGTTTGGAATGTGTTTGCAGGAAGGGCTCTCCTGCATTTGGAGTATAGGATGAGAGTTGTCTTGGTTTGTTTTTAGGTCTCTCTGGGTCTTCGTTGAAGAAAACAATAGCTATTTTTTGAGTTAGGTTGTCAGCAGTCACGGTTAAAGCACAAACCGACTGTGCTCTGCTTCCTCAAAATTGTATTTCTGGGTCTGGGAAGCCGTGAAGCCGTAGCCATACCTGACATCCTCTTCGTCCTGCCAGGTGTCAGCCGTGCCACAGAGCTCAGGCAGCCATGGGCCGGCCATCGCCACCGTCCACAGCGGCCACCACCACCCCGCGCCAGTGCAGCCCCACGGCAGCCAGGTGGTGCAGAGCCACACGCACCCCACGCCCCCAGCCGTGCCCGTGCAGGGCCAGCAGCAGTTCCAGAGGCTCAAGGTAAGACCAAGCAGTGCTGCCTTGAAGTAAAACAACCTCTCCCTAAGTCACTGGGCAGCCAGGGACCTTTTTCTATCCCTTTCACCTTGCTGCAAAGCCAGCTGCTGACCTTCTAAAAGCTTTCTTGACAAGGGTGAGATTCTTCTCGTGTTTGGAAGTCTGTTGAATGCAGAAATGGACTTCTCTTTCTGCTGAAACCCTGTTGTTTCAAATACCATATTAAAAAAAATTGGACTTGCTAGAAAAAGATTTGGAGCAGGAAGGAAAAAGTATTGCTTAGAGTATTTGTATGAATGGGTTAATTTGCCAAAACATTTGGTGCTTTTCTGAACACATGGCATATGTGGGTGGTTGTGTGGGAGTAATTTGGGAGTAAGGAAGGCTCTATTCTCAGATTACATGCTGTAAAATCCTTAAACAAGAAGAAAAGTCCACCAAAAATAACCCTTGTAAGTAGCCACATTTGGAGAAGGCGCATACATATCAATTGATGCCCGTTCTTAGTCTCTTCCAAATACAGTTGTGAGTCTTTTCTGGTTTTGGTGGAACCCTTTGGCTGAATGTGGGACACTTCGTTTCTACAGAGCGCTCAAAAGAGTTTCGAAAAGAGTAGTGCTTTTTCCCAGTGAAATCCATGGAAAATCCTTTGGTAATGCAAGGCTGGGGCTATACATGAGTCTTTTCTTCCTTTGCTGTTGTTTCATTTCAGACAGAAGAGAGGTCCTGTGTGCAGCTGCTGAGCATGTGGGCTGGCTGAGGCACAGGGACCCAGAGCTCTCACATTAGGATGTGACTGTTCTTTCAGTACCTCTGTTGGTACACGGAACAGTTCATAAACCTCTTGCTGTTTGAGGTGTAAAACAATTTACCGCCCACGGTTGCCATTTTCCAAACCCTTCTATGTCGAAATGAAATGTCTGGCTTTTTGAGAGAAGTGCAAGCATGTACCTGGCAGACATCTACTACACTGATTATCTCATTTCCACTTTCTGCTTATTCTTAGACTTCCATAATAATTTCCACATATGAATGCAGGAAAAATACTCTGTCTAGTTCTGTTTATCCTAGCATTCACTTCAGTGATGGTAAATTTGGAATATGTTTTTTTCTGAGTAATTCTGCTGATCTCTGTTGCTTTTTTTTCCCTTTTTGTCTCATTTTGGTACAGTTTTATCTCGTGGGCAGGAGTAGGGAGTGAGTACCTGTTATTTAAATGGTGCTGGTAGTACACTAACCAGGCTCACGAGCTTTTTGCTCCTTAATGCCTTGGCCAGGCTCAGGGCTGACAGCTGTGTTTCAGATAACGCGTGTTTTACAGAACAATGGGAGGTGAAATCAAGACTTCTCTGCTAATATAACCCATCTGGTCTGTCTCTAGGTGGAGGATGCATTATCTTACCTTGACCAGGTGAAGCTGCAGTTTGGTAGCCAACCACAGGTCTACAATGATTTCTTGGATATTATGAAGGAATTTAAGTCTCAAAGGTAATGAGCTGCATTTTGCTTCTTCCTTCCAGGTTAGAAAGAGTGTGTTTGGACATGGGAGTACAAGGCAGGAGCTAAATTCTGTCCTTTGTGTGCAGAGTAACGCACCTTGACAATGATGTAAAAGCAGTTGTGTGCTTTATTTTCTGAAAATTAAGTGCATCTCTTCATTTATACTAAATCTCTGTTTACAGTGGGAGTTCACAAGTTCAGCCTTGATAGCTGATTCATCTGGCTGTCTGGTTGTCTGCCCATTAATAATGGTCAGACTTGGGACTAGATCTTGTAGATTATAAAATGCTGGCTAGGCTAATAAAATAATGCTAATATCACTCTCCAGTTCAGCAATGTGTTTATAGGAATCAGTATTGCATTGTTTCATAGGTTAGAGGTAATAAGGGAGAAAATCTAATGGAGAATTCTTGTGTAGAGAACTTTGTCCCACTGGAAGGTCCCAGAGGATCATGAGGTTGTTATCTTATTCCTTCCTTAGTATCGACACTCCAGGAGTGATCAGCCGCGTATCGCAGCTCTTCAAGGGCCACCCAGACTTGATCATGGGTTTCAACACCTTCTTGCCACCTGGTTACAAGATTGAGGTGCAGACCAATGATATGGTGAACGTGACAACCCCGGGGCAGGTTCACCAGATCCCCACTCACGGCCTGCAGCCCCAGCCACAGCCCCAGCCGCAGCATCCATCGCAGCCTTCAGCGCAGTCGACCCCGACACCAGCACAGCCGGCACCGCAGCCCACACCTGCCAAAATCAGCAAGGTGAGAGGCTTTGGGTGACCTGCACTGATAGCACAGGGAACCTGCTGTCTCCAGCTGAAGCTGGTGTGGAGCTAGAGAGTGAAAAACTAACTTCCACGCTGCTTTTCCATAGTATTTATGATCTTCCATGTGTTCTGCTTCTGCTGTTGTATTAGTTCCTCATTTTCCAACTTCAGGATGCAGTCATAGCTAATTTGGCAGCAATTCAAATAAACTTTTCCAAAATATTAAGGGTTTGGAAAAGCCTTGTAGCAGTCAGGGGAGAACTGAAAGACACTCGGAGCATCTGGTAAATGGTACACATGTTGCATTGTTTCATAGGTTTAGAGGTAATAAGGGAGAAAATCTAATGGAGAATTCTTGTGTAGAGAACTTTGTCCCACTGGAAGGTCCCAGAGGATCATGAGGTTGTTATCTTATTCCTTCCTTAGTATCGACACTCAGGGAGTGATTTAGGAACCCCAGGATAAAGGTTCCTAGTCAAAAGCACTGGGTACACGTTAACTGCCTGCTTTTGTTTATATTGTCTTAGAATAACTAAAGTCCCAAGAAATTCCTCACAGAGGTTGTGGTAAAGATGTTCCTCTTGGTGTGAAAGTATGTGTATGCTTTCAAATGCTTGGGGCAACTAAGCCTTTAGGAAAGCTTGATTTGTTATTTGGTGGATTCTGCGTTGCTTGAAGTCTTGTTTTCAGACTTGATCATTTTGTGAAGGAGTCCGATTCAGACAGCAGCTGGATGGGTGCAGGCAACATCTACAGGGCAAGAATTTAGGCAAGATGACCATAATGTTGGTATTGGTGCGTGTGCCCACAACAAAGACCTTGCAGTAACAAAGGGAATTTGACTCTGGTTTAGATGTAATCCAGATGCTGCTGTCCAAAGGGTGTATTTTACATGACTGGAAACAGAATATGATAATAGGCATTCAAGGAAATTACTCTAGATAAAATATCATGGGTTTTAACCTCAAAATGCAGAAATATTTCAGAGTCTTAGGTAGGGAAGGAACCTCTAAAGTTTCAAGGGTTAATCCCTAAGCTGCACAGTCAGCTAACAGTTGGCTGGAAAAGAAAAAAAAAAAGGGGGAGAGAATATGCACTTAAAAAGCAGCAGGATTTAAAATGTGGCAGTTAGCTGATATCTGGACAAACATTGTGGGGACATGCAACCTCCTGTTCAGAAATGGCAAAAAAACCCATGAACTTAGCTGTGCCAGATTTCAAGTATTTTTTCCAAAGAAGTATTACCTGCTCTCAATGAAGAGCTAGCAGTCTCTTCCTTAGCACCATGGGATAAGTGGGTTTTCTTCCCATCAACCTGCAAAAAGTTGAACTATCTTTGCTGAAACTTTAAAGTGAACCTGAGGGACAAGCTAAATAATGAGGTAATGTCCCTACCGGGCAGGTAAAGCTGTAGGTGAGCAAGGCAGAACCTTGTAACAGGATATTTCTGGCCGTCCTAAGACAGTTGTCTACACTGTCAGTCCTGAAAACTCTTTGTAATGCAAGTTTTGAAATTTAAAAGATGAGGGGGATAAGTACTTCCATTTTCATTTAAAATTGCCACCTCAAAACTAAAATTTGCCCTGGCTGTTTGGTGTCTATTAGGAGTTTTCAAAAGAATTACTTGCTGTCTGCGTTTTGTGTCAAGAAATTCCAGTTCTCCCTTGCTATTGCCTTTATACATTCCAGAATTTTTCACTAGGGGCAAAATAACTTAGTGTTGGAGCAAGCCATACCTATGCATTATGGCTCTGTTAAATTTTTGAGCTGTTTTGTGTCTCTTGTCAGGTTTCAGTCCAAAGGAATTAGCAAGGGAAATCAACTTAATTACAGCAGCTTGAAAGATCCTGGTGTTTTGTCTTCCTGATGCGGTTTAGTCTTTGCTGGCCCACTAAATATTTATCTATCCATAAGTGGATTAAAAGGGCCTTTATTCCAAACATAAAGGAATCTGCTAATTTCTAACACAGCTTGTTTTCTTCTCAGCCATCACAGTTGCAGGCACATACTCCTGCCAGCCAGCAAACTCCCCCAATTCCACCGTACGCATCACCACGCTCGCCACCGGTCCAACCTCACACGCCTGTGACAATCTCTCTGGGAACCACACCATCCCTGCAGAACAATCAGCCCGTGGAGTTTAATCATGCCATCAACTATGTCAACAAAATCAAGAATCGGTTCCAGGGACAGCCAGACATCTACAAAGCCTTCCTGGAGATCCTCCATACGTACCAGGTGAGTGTTAAAAACATGAATTTGGGTCTATGGGTGGTTATTTCTCTGCCTTGGGGAGGTAACTGTCTCTGTCCAAAACTTGCATTTGGGTCTTCTGCCGAATGAGCAGTGGCCAGCAAGTGATCAGAGAGTGGTTTGGGTTGGAAGGGACCTTAAAGATCACATAGTCCAACCCATTGCCATAGGCAGGGACACTTTCCACTAGGTCAGGTTGCTGCAAGCCCCGTCCAACCTGGTCTTGAATTCTGCTTAAACTGAGCAGAATTCTTGGAAGTGTCTGAAATGCCTGTTTAAAAATGGGATTTGGTGTTTTTCCATGGGTATGTGTCAGGAAGAGACAACGTGGCTGTAGCTCTATGTTAAAAGCAAAAAAAAACCCCTTACTTGATGAGTGTCCTACTGGTGCAGGGCCAGTTGGGCATTTAGTATATATTTTACAGTATATATAACTGTAGATATTTAGAATATATAAGAATCATACTATTAATGTAGTAAGATGGTTTACGTAAGATGCCAAGACCTTTGTTGTTTGATTCTTTATATCACCAAGGGTTTGTTTATTTTTTCTTTGTCACTTAAATAGTTTGTACATCCTTTCTTCTGACTCTTCTCTTTCCTCTGGCAGAAAGAGCAGCGTAATGCCAAGGAGGCAGGAGGGAACTACACACCAGCTCTGACAGAGCAGGAGGTGTATGCGCAGGTGGCTCGCCTCTTCAAGAACCAGGAGGATCTGCTCTCGGAATTCGGGCAGTTCCTGCCTGATGCTAACAGCTCTGTGGTGAGTAGTCTTGGAGATAGGCTAAAATACCTAGTGAAATACCTAGTCTGTATGTAGCCAGAGTTCAGAAAAGTGTGCTTTTCCTGTTTGTTTCTTGGGGTTTGTTTTGGGGTTTTTTTGGAGTGATCTTTTAATGAGTGGTGGAATGGGGTCAGCAGGATAGACTGTGTTTTCTGGCTGTAACTTGTTTTTTAAATACCTTCTATTTTGAATGCAATTCCTTTGCCTAAAAGGGTCATTCTAAGACTGCTGTAACTGCAGTAAAATACATTGCTCATCTAGAGCTTGGAGGAGCAGCAGACCCCACCTGCAGTGCTGCATCCAGCCCTGGGGTCCCCAGCACAGGAACGACATTGACTTGTCAGAGTGAGTCCAGAGGAGGCCACCAAGATGATTAGAGGGATGGAGCAGCTCTTCTGTGAGGAAAGGCCGAGAGAATTTGGATTGTTCAGCCTGGAAAAGAGAAGACTTAGGGGTCACCTAACTGTAGCCTTCAAGTACCTGAAGGGAGCTTAAAAGAAAGATGTAGACAGACATTTTACAAGAGGATAAGGGGGAATGGATTAAAACTAAAAGAGACTAGGTTTAGATTAGATATTAGAAAAAATTCTTACCCGTGAGGGAGGTGAGGTTCTGGCACAGGTTGCCCAGAGAAGCTGTGGCTGCCCCATCCCTGGAAGTGATCAAGGTCAGGTTGAATGGTGCTCTGTGCAACCTGGGATAGTGGGAGGTGTCCTTGACCATGGCAGGGGGCTGTAACTTGAATGATTGTTAAGATCCTTTCCAATCCAAACCATTATGTGATACTCTGATTTTGTGTGGAATTCGGCCCTAATGGTCTTATGGGTATGTCTCTGAACAAGCTGTTGAGTAAGACAACTGCAGAGAAAGTGGAATCGGTCAGGAATGATCACGGGGGCACAGTGAAGAAGCCACAGCTCAACAACAAGCAGCAAAGACCCAACCAGAACGGCTGTCAGATCCGACGGCACTCAGGGACCGGAGCAACCCCTCCCGTGAAGGTAAGAGTATGTGCTGCTCCTTCAGCATCCATCTCTTTGTCCCGGGAGGCTGTGGCAGAGCAGGATGTGTTTTCCAATTCCTTATGATTTTTGTGGTGTAGACTGAAGCTTGAGAACTTGGAAACTAATGATTTTCTTTTAAAGGAAACTTTTGCAAGTCCTTGTTTGCAAGCCCAAGTCTTTGCCTGTGATTTTTGCAAACTGGTGGTAGTGTTACCTGTGCCAGAGGGTGGAAATAGTTACTTTAATGGCTTGAGAAAATAGAGCTTTCACCACTTTATTAGGAATACATAGTTTTATTAGCAGTGTTTAGTGAGGGGGAGCTGTGGAGTGTGGAGACAAGTGTCAGAAATGCCACAAAATAAATTTGTCCAAACTTTGTAGCAAATGTTCCTAAGGCACGTAGGAAGAGAAAAGCTGAGGAAGAGATAAAAGTGTGCCTGAAAGCTTTGTTGTAGTAGAACTTGGAGCAGATGCAGTGGAATCATGTTTGCTCATCTTTCCAGTGATAAACCTTTCAATACAATGATGAATGATTATTATCTCAGCAGAGTTTGCCCTTTTCAAATGACGCACGATTTGTGAGAGCAGTGAGGCTTTGTAGTGTAACAAAAATGGTCCTGTGGCCAGGTGGCTTCGTGTTTATGCATGAAGGATAAGTTTGCCTGCTTTGTGTGAAGGCAGTATATCTTGCTTTGTGATGAAAAACATTAGCAGGCATAATTGTGTCATTTAAATCCAGTGATTTACGACCCCTTCTGCCTTTTCTCCTCCTCTTCAAATCAAGAGCAGCAAAACAAAACACATTTTGGAGACAGCTTTCAGCCTTTCTGAGAATGGAGAGTGCAGGACTGGTATGGGGAAAATAAAGGATCTTGCAGTGGAATGCGAGAGAGAAAAAAAATAATAATAATTCTTTGGAGGTATAAGACTTACAGAACTTGATGAGCGATAGGAAAAAACATTCGTTCTGGTGGTTTTGCAAACTAGTTAGAAAAATAAGATATGGTGTAGTGTGATTGACACAATCAGCTAATTACAGCAGAGTGCAACAGTATATTACAAATATTTGGAGTTGCATGTTACTTATTAACATTAATAACTTGTAGCACAAGTTTTAATGATTGTTTCCTTCAAAAAAAGCAACCTTTCTTTCATTTGAAAGCACATGGTGGGGTCAGGAAGCTGACACCCGTGGGTGATAGATAATCAAATGATCTCAACTTGCTGAACACCCCTTTTATTTTTTCTTGCCCTTCTTTTTTTTTTGTTTTCTTAACAGAAGAAACCGAAGCTGCTTGGTTTAAAAGACCAGTCTCTGGCAGAAGCCAGCAAGCATGGTGTGGGGACAGAATCTCTCTTCTTTGAGAAGGTGAAAAATGGGGTGCAGAGGTTGCATGTCGTTGATGTATGTCCTTTGTTTATGTACATCTGGATTTTTATCACAGTGAAGTATGTGAGGTTTACACCACCCTGATACCATTTCTCAGCTTGACCTCAGATGTATCCTGTGACCAGTTTTTAAAAACTGGTGATATTTTTTACATGTGTCTTTTCCCAAAGCTCCTTCTCCAGCTTTCCACCTGCTGCTGCTGCAGTTTCTTTGCAGGAATGGGAACTTTTTACTGTAACCCACACTCCAAATTGTTTTCCCCTTTGTGAAATCGCTGTACAGCTGATGATGTGCATGGCATGTCTTACTGTGTTGGCACAGCTTGTACCCATCCACAACCACCTGCCTGCAGTGGGGGAGCTCAGTTTACAAAGCAGCTGATTCACATTTACGTTGGGTTGGGGTTTTTTTTCCCCCCCTGAGATATTAATCTAATTAATTGCACAGTTGCTACCTGTTGCTGACTTAGCACACAGAACAGATGAAGGAAATACGGGATATTTCCAAGTGGTACCTTGGTGTCTTCTCTAAGATATGCATACATTTCCTTATAGCTCAGAGGGGAGTAGAGAATGACCTTAAAACAATCTTTTAAAGTAATATTCACGTGTTGATGACAGTCTTGGTTGCTCCCTGATGATGTGAATTTTGCAGCGTACTGGGGACCAGGTAATTGTAACTTGGAACAAATTTATTGCTTGGAGGATGTGTAGGTGTTAACATGAGTAAACCTAGAAGTCCCTGTTGTGGAATTATAACCATAATGACAAATCTCTTAATAATGATACATCTCAGTCTGATGCATAGATCCAACTGTTCTCATGGGAAAGGTAATGGTGTTGGGATGAATAGTTTGGTTTCCTCATTCTGTGAAGGTCAGGGTTACAGAAGCAGTATTGTCTGTGATAACCCAAGCTGGAAGCAGGCAGAGGCTGGAGAGGTGTTACCCAGGGCACAGGTTTCATACCTCTGCTCCCTCCTGGAAGTGTTCTCTGGAGTTTAAAGTCAGCCGGGATGGGTTCGTGGTGCTGCAGTTGTGACTGATGTTGTCCACGATTTTGTAATCCAGCTGTTAGGGGGTTCTTTAAAGGACTTAATTCTTCACTTGCAACTCCTTTCTTAGAGTAATGCCTAGAGCTGACACAGGAGGGGATCCCCAGCGTGGGGATGGCTCCCGTCAGTACCAATTCGTCTGGCCCTATTTGCAGGGCAGGTTCTCTATGTTTAGCTGACTTAAAAGATTTGTGTGCAACAGTGAGAAGCACGGTGTTCAAATCCAGGTCTCCTGGATCTAACCGTGTTTGATCCCACCCTGACAGCTACTCTTTTTCTCTGTTCTCCTCTCCATCAGGTCCGCAAAGCTCTGCGTAGCACAGAAGCGTATGAAAACTTCCTCCGCTGCCTGGTTATTTTCAACCAGGAGGTGATTTCCAGGGCTGAGCTCGTGCAGTTGGTTTCTCCATTCCTCGGGTAAGTACAGCCCCTTCCCTTGCACAAGGCAAGAAGCTTAATCTTCTTGGTCTGTTTCTGTTGAGGATCCAGGAAAGAAACACGAACTTCCATGGTCTTCTGTGCTACCCTTTCGTATTCCTTATCTGAGAGAGAGGAATTCCCAGCTGTGTTTGACAGGCAGCATGCAAGAGCAGTTGCTTGCTGTGTTTCTTCCTTTTCCAGAACAAACAAAATCATTTAGCAGCCTGTTATTGCAGTTTCTTCCTCTGGAATTATGTATTATATCATTTGAGAAGAGACTGACTACCTGATTATATAGGAAATATCCCTCAAAAAATACAGAGTGCTGATGTAAACTCACTGAAGTTTCCAAAAAGCAGCTGAATTCTGTTGTGAAGCCAAAAATGTTAAGGAACACGATGGTTTAAATAGGAACTATGACTTCCATGACTGTCAGTAGTGTGCAGAACAACTCTTACTAATCGGCCAAAACTAACTGATATCCTCTCATCAACTTTGGGCAGCAGGATTAATGTTCCTTTTGCCTGCAAACTGAGTTTCTGGTTCCAAGGGAGAAGGCAGTAGCAACATAAATTGGGTTCAGGACCCTATTACAATAGCTACTGTGCAAAGAAACTGCCCCAAGGAGCTTCTACTTGCTTCCACTCATTCCTCCACTAGAATTAGTCAGGCATCAGCAGGATATTACCTTTAGGTAAGGTGCAGTATTTGACAAAAAAAAAAAAAAAATCTACATTTCTCCCATCTACTGCTTGTTCTCCTAACTATAGGGATGAATATCTGCATTGGAGAAGGCATAATACAGGTTTTTTTATTCTGGAGTTACTCATCTTTTGCAATGAATAAGCAGTGATTCAGTTAGCCTCAGTAACAGGTTCAATTCCCTGTATCACTGGAGCTTTGCATTAGTGGATTTGAACAAATGCAGTATTTTAGACTAATAAATTCTTCAGGAAATTTGACAAACAGGTGAGCTTGGGCCTTGCAGACAAAGGCTTCTCCATGATTTGTGCTTCTCTGTGTGGTATGGTTGAAGCGATTGCTCAGCACTGAAACCTTTTGCTGTGTAGTTATAGAATCTCTTTTCAGTTGTTTCCTGCTGCTTTTGGAAAGGAAGGGTCTGGTTTAACGTTCAAAACATTGGCAGACAACTCGGCATCTGGCATGAGTTCACTATAGGGGTAATTTGGGAGACCAGATGTGACCCTGCCATGAGTGCAGTCCTTGCAGAGAAAGCTCTGGCTGCTTTTCCTTGCTTGACACTAATCCTAAAGCACCATAGTTGCACCAAGAGAGCAGTCCAGCACCTGATCAACAACAGGTTCCTGCTTCCCATCTGGTCAGGCTCTGTGGAAGTGGGACTGAGCAAAGAGAGTCTTCTCTCACCGTATTGATAACTCAGAAGGGTGTCTTGGGCACTGTCTGTAGCAATCAGTTCTAGCCTCAGCATCACAGCTCAGCACTGTTTGATCTCTACTCAGCTCGTTTCTCACTTCATTCCTCTTATTTTTAGGAAATTCCCAGAGTTGTTCACTTGGTTTAAAAACTTCCTGGGGTATAAAGAGTCTGTTCACATGGAGACGTATCCAAAGGAACGGGCTACTGAGGGGATTGCCATGGAGATAGACTATGCCTCCTGTAAGAGGCTGGGCTCCAGCTACCGAGCCTTGCCCAAGAGCTACCAGCAACCCAAGTGCACAGGGCGGACTCCACTGTGTAAAGAGGTAAGGTGGGAATTGTGTGACAGAGGAAGGCTCTTTGGCAGCCTTTTTAAAGGAATGGAGCAAGGGGGACCAGATGGGACAGGATGGGGGATTTATTTTGTATCCCTGCGCAGTGTTGAGAAGGTTCTTGGGGATGTTAGGGTATGTCTGGTGGTGCTGGGCGCGGAGCTGGGGCCAGGCAGCTGCCTGTTTAGCACTGATCCAGCACTGATCCATGCTGCTCCTGCACCCAGGTGTGTGTGGGCAACAGCATCCTGGCTCGGGATCATCACAGTACGTGTCGCAGCCTGATGTGAGCATACCCGAGGTATTCCTAGTGTCACTCCTCCAAATATCTGGATCATATCCAGAACCTATTGCACAGGGTGAGGCGTCAGTCTAGGAATCGGGTTATGCTGGAATCTGGCTGGGAGTTGGGATACCCACGTGGCTTTGATGGTTGGCATCAGCTCCTCTCCAATGGCATTTGTGAAAGGGTTGCATGGAGCATTGGGAAGCAGCTGGGAAAAAAACCTCTAAATAGTTATGATGTTTAATTACTGACATACCTAATGCTTCTACATTTTATTTATGATGGCTTATGCAGTATAACCTGTGAAAGGAGCATTAAGATTACAAACCCAAACACTCCAAGTAGGAAATAATAGAACTAGTTTTCTGTGTGGTCTTAATGTGATCTCAGGGATCCTTTACAAGATAGCATGTAATTCAAGATTGTTGCTACCTTTTTACCTAAATTCCCACTTAATCTGCTATCAGAGTTGTCTCTAGACCAGCTTTAAAATAAAACCACGTTTTCCATAGACTGATTCTCCCATTTATTCCCTCACATGCTTCTTTGTTTCTCCTTGAAATGTTGGGTTTTTAACTTACATCCTGACACATCTCTCAAAAACATCCTGTGTGATGCAGTTACAGACTTGCTTTCCTGTGAGAATCTAAATGACTCAGTTGTTCAGGCTTCGGGTTTATGAAAACTGGACCTGGCTTTCAAAACTGCCTGCCAAAATTGTGGTTTCTTTTCCCTTATCATCTTTGAGGTTAGGGGTTTTATTTATTTATTTATTTATTTATTAGTGTTCTGTGTCCCATATTGAAAGCTGCAGGTGTGCTCAGCTGCTTTGTTACGAAAAGTGATGCTGGGGTATGGATTTATACTCCCAATTAGCCTTATTTCGGAGGCAGCAACCGAATCCTGTCTGTCAGGTCTGCTGTGGTGACCACCCAGTGTTGGCAGTGGTGAATGACACACGAGGAACCAGCTGGTTGCGCTTGACTAATCCAGAGTAGCAGAAAAGCTCCTTTCACCTCTATTTTTCTTTTCCCTTACAAGTTTTTTCCGAGCAGCTCCACGTAGTGAGTTTTTCAGACTGCCTGGATGTTTGGGTTCTGGCTGTTTGGGGTTGCTCTGTGAATGCTGGGCTCTGGAAGGGGCACGCAGTTTTTTCCAACCGGGGAATTAGATCCTCCCATCAGAAAACTGAGCTTAGAGCTAGCCAAGCATGGCCCCCTTGGAACACTGACCATGACTCTTGTTCTCCCTGTCTCCCTCAAAGGTCTTGAATGACACCTGGGTCTCCTTCCCATCCTGGTCTGAAGACTCCACGTTTGTGAGCTCCAAGAAGACACAATACGAAGAGCACATCTACAGGTGTGAGGACGAGCGTTTCGAGGTAAACTGTTTTTTCCTCGATTGATGTCTCGGAAAGCTCTGTTCTGTGAACAGTTAATGAGCTTGATGTAATGATAGCTTTAATGCTGCATCTTGGAATTGCTTTTTATTGTGTCTGTTACAACAAAAATTTTTTTGGCATAAAAGCTTGTGTTCTCTTAATGCAAGAAGCGGTGGCTGCATAACTACTGAGTTGCCACCGCTGCCCCTCACTTTTTGCATGGAGCTCTTGGTTCACCCCACTCCACATTAAATTGTTGAATGGCCAGCATGGAATTGCTGCATATTTCCTGTTCTTCCTGCCCACGTAGTGCATGAGAACATGCATTCCCCTGTAATCATCGGAAAAGCGATACCTTCAGGATGTTAAATGACTGACATCTTGACTGGAAGTTATCTCAGCAGTTACCTGAATCCACTCAGATTTGGCACGTCCTTTTGTAGAGTAACTGTCAATTGTGTTCTGTTTCCAGCTGGAAGATGTGATTTTCAAACAGTACAATTCTGGTAGCCTTTAAATTCTTATGCAGTATTATCTAGGTAGCAGATAAAATATAATTGGATTATTTTAGAGCAGCTGAACACATAAGTGCTCTAGTACACCTTGTTAAACAGGCACGGCTTCTTGTTTCATCTCACTTGAATGTTTGCCTCTGTGAAGTATCATGTTTTGTCTATTCATCGATGGCTAATGCACTGTTCTCTCCAGCTGGATGTTGTCTTGGAGACCAACCTGGCAACCATCCGTGTTCTTGAGGCAATCCAAAAGAAACTGTCGCGCTTGTCTGCTGAGGAGCAGGCCAAATTCCGGCTGGACAACACCCTGGGGGGCACTTCGGAGGTGATCCACCGCAAGGCTCTCCAGAGGATATATGCTGACAAAGCAGCCGACATCATCGATGGGCTTCGGAAGAACCCATCCGTGGCTGTTCCCATTGTACTGAAAAGGTACTGACTGCCCTAGCACCCTGCCCCCAGGTGCTCTTCCAAAGGGTAACGCACTGTGTGTGGTCCAAATTTATGGAAAAGTGGCTGGTTTCTGTCCCTAAGGGGTGTGACCTCCACAAGGCTGTAAATTTGCCCTGAAAGGTTGTGGCTGCCCCGTCCCTGGAAGTGTTCGAGGCCAGGGTGGGTGGGTCTTGGAGCAACCTGGTCTGGTGGAAGATGTCCTTTCCCATGGCATGGGGGTGGAATGAGATGAGCTTTGAGATCCCTCCCAACCCAAACTATTCTGTGATTCTATTATTCTCTGTAATTAAGAAGTTCATTTATGTTCTGGTCAGTTGGTGTATTCCATAATAATCACCTAGAAAGACAGTTTTACCCTTCTGGAACAAATCCTTGCAGCTCAACTGGAAAGACATAGAGCTTTTGCTGTCTCCTCTTAAACCTTGTTTCTTCCCCAGTGTCAGCACCCCGTGTAAGATAAGGAAACTGTACTGTGTGGATTGTCCCAGGGCTAGGTGTGATCCCTTTCCAATCCCATGGCTGTGGGCTTAGATCACAGTGGCTGTGCTACCCTCAGATTCCCAGTCCTGTTTCTGTTTTCAGCCTCCCCTTCCTCAGTTAAGAAAAGGGAGTGCATGCTGCAACTCCTTGGGGAAGCTTGAGGAGATGTGTGAGCAGTAGATATTCTGTCTTGTTCACTTTTTGTTGCTGTGGGACTGTTGGTCCTGTGTTTGGGGTTCTGGAGCTGGGGGTAGCAACCTTCCTGGGATACCTGCAAGGTCCTAGTTTTTCCACCCTGCTGCAAGGACACTCTTCTTGAACTGAGTCAGGGGTGCTTTGCTTGGGATATTGAGTCAAGGTTCAGGAGTCCATTCCCAGAACACTCAGGTGTCCGTGTTTTGTTCATCATCCCAGCTAAGCTGCCCCTGTTCCGCAGCTCGAGCTACATGATTTCTGGGGATTTCTGAGAGACCAGGGCCAACTCTTTTGGCTATCCTGTCCCTTTATCCCCTCTCCTTACTGTGGACAGCTGGGCTGCTTTGTTTAGGTGGTTTTATTTAGATGTGAAAGAAACCCAGAATGCTTTCTTCAGAGAGCATGTCCGGCTGTAAACCTCCTTTCTTTGGGATGTCTTTCATTCCTGCCCACTTCATCAGGAGTTCAGCTCTTCTCAACACTCACCAGGAAACATGGGCCTTGGTTTTTCTGACATGCTCACCTCTTAGCTCACCCTTATTTTCTCAATCCAAGGTTAAAGATGAAAGAGGAAGAGTGGCGAGAAGCCCAGAGAGGATTTAATAAAGTCTGGCGAGAGCAGAATGAGAAGTATTACCTAAAATCCTTGGACCACCAGGGCATCAACTTCAAGCAGAATGATACCAAGGTCCTGAGGTCAAAGAGTCTTCTCAATGAGATTGAAAGCATCTATGATGAGGTAAGATAGTCACCAGTAGTTTTCCTTGCCTCAAGCTTATGTACTTTGCTAGTGCTGTTTCAGCTCCTGTTCCTCACTGCCCGATGAGGGAGGAAGTCTGTTCACTGACAGAGATTTCTGAAAGGCTCTTGGGTGGAGAGGGGTGATTTAGGTTGATTTTTGTGCTGTATTTCTCCTTTGTAGAGGCAAGAACAGGCTTCAGAAGACAATGCTGGAGTCGTCACAGGCCCACACCTCTCACTAGCCTACGAAGACAAGCAGATCCTGGAAGATGCTGCCTCTCTCATTATCCACCATGTGAAGCGGCAGACAGGAATCCAGAAAGAGGACAAGTACAAAATCAAGCAGATCATGTATCACTTCATTCCAGACCTGCTGTTTGCTCAGCGAGGTGAGCTCTCAGATGTGGAAGAGGAGGAAGAAGAGGAAATGGATGTGGATGAAGCTACTGGGGCTGCAAAAAAGCACAACGGTGTTGGGGGCAGTCCTCCCAAAACCAAGCTGATGTTCAACAACACGACGGCCCAGAAGCTGCGGGGCATGGATGAGGTCTACAACCTCTTCTACGTTAACAGCAACTGGTACATCTTCATGAGGCTGCACCAGATCCTGTGCTTGCGGCTGCTGCGGATCTGCACCCAGGCCGAGCGGCAGATTGAGGAGGAGACGCGGGAACGGGAGTGGGAGAGGGAAGTGCTGGGCATAAAGCGAGACAAGAGTGACAGTCCTGCCATCCAGCTGCGACTGAAGGAGCCCAGTGAGTGACTTCTGATGAAAGGCTGGGGGAGAAAGGTGCTCCTGTTTGTAGCATGGTAACAGGGCTTGTCTCGTGTCTTCAGGCGTGTGGCAGCAGTGACCCTTAAAGATTAGGGGTTCTCTTTTCTTATCCCTGGGCAGCACCAGGGAGATGGGAAGATGTGGGGAACATGGGACTTGACTAGCAGAAGGATAATATGCAGCAGTTATTTCACAACAGCTTTCATTTTACGCTTGCATACTGAAAGTATCTTCAAGCACCCTAACTAAAAATTTTTCAAAAAGTCTTTCAGAAATAAAGACCTCATGGAGGAGGCTAGAGCTAGAAAGCAGGAGATTAAGAAAAGAACCGTGGCCTTAAAAGCAGTTAATTGTGTTCATAAAAGACAAGTTTAACCCTATTCCAGTAACTCTTCAGCTTGAATGGGTCACCTGAGGACCAAAACTCAAAGCGACCCTTCTTGGGAGTGGTATGTTCATCTCTTCCCTTCTGTCCTGTTGCAGTGGACATTGATGTTGAGGATTATTACCCGGCCTTCCTGGACATGGTGCGCAACCTCCTGGATGGGAACATGGACTCATCACAGTATGAGGACTCCCTGCGTGAGATGTTCACCATCCATGCCTACATCGCCTTCACCATGGACAAGCTGATCCAGAGCATCGTTCGACAGGTGACTGCCAGCAAAGCCTGGGAAGTAGGTGGGACGGGGTGGAGAAAGCAGGCAGGGTGTTTTCTGCAGTTAGGACCCAGGTTCACGTTGGAGGCAGAGTGTTGCATGCCTAAATGGAGAATTTCGGGGGTTAAGCAGGTAAATTCGAGGTGGTTTTTAACCCTCATCTAGAGAAATGGCAGAAGGTCATTTCTGATCCATTTAAATTATTGAGAATATCCTCTACATGTATACAGAGTTCTTTATGTGTTCTGGATGTTTTAGGATATATGCATTCAAAGCATCTCCAGAGTTAATTTAGCTCTAACTTTGAAAAGAAGTTAAATGACATTTAAATCCTTTCTCTCCAGTGCTGTAGGAGCAGTGTATGCCTTCTCTAAAAATGTTTGTCTCTTTTTATCTGGCTGCCAGAGTTGCTCATTTTGGCCATTAAACTCCAGTCCTTTTATTGGGCTGGTAGGAAGAATGTGTGAGCAAGGGAAAAATTCTTGGTGTTTTTGTACTACAAAGAACAAAAATAAACACAAGGGGCTGAAAGTGGAATGGCCTGAAAGGTAGAGTTGCTCTTCAGAAGCCTTTCAGTCCAGAGATTAACTGAACTCAGAAGGCAGTTGGAGAGACTTTTGATTTTTAAACTTGTACAAAATATGGATTTGATCCTAAACTTCCAACCCCTCTCCTCAAACACAGCAGCAGCCTCTTGGTGAGGAGGGGATATACCGTGTCATGGCGCTCTGGCCCTTACCCCCTGCTGCTGATCAGAATATTCCCTGCCTGTAGTTTTTCTCTGAGTAGTTGTACTTCTCTACCTCCTCATTTTTTTAAAGATACTGTGGCTTTTTTACATAGCAGCTGTGATCAACTGCAACTGGAAGAAGCTAAACTCGCGCTTTTTCAATTTTTTTTTTTTTTTCCTTTTGCTTGAGCTTAAACACATGGTTTAATAAGCTCATGGGTTATTTCTTTCTATTCTGTGCTGATGGGCATGTAGCAGCCTCCCTGGCAAACACTTTGCCCCTGTTCTTCCTTTTTGCAGCTCCAGCACATAGTGAGCGATGAAATCTGCGTGCAGGTAACAGACCTTTACCTGTCAGAGAATAGCAACGGAGCCACGGGAGGTCTCCTCGCTTCCCAGTCTTCTCGTACGCTTCTGGAGGCCACGTACCAGCGCAAAGCTGAGCAGCTCATGTCGGAGGAGAACTGTTTCAAGGTAAAGCTGGGCTGTGAACCATAGCGTAAAAGCAGCACGAGCCTTTTAAGAAGGGAGAGGCACCAGTCTTTTTAAAAAAGACCCTTGTTCAGGCAGCCAAAAATGAAGGAAATTAACCCCATCCCAGCCAAAACCAGCACACATGTTGCCAGCTTTTGGGGAATAGGTTAATGCTTCTGTAAGGGCCCCTCAGAAATGAGGTTTGAAGGAAGAATATATTTCCTGGAACGCCAATCAATATCCCCTGCGCTTCACAGCAGCTTTGGGCTGTATCATACTGACTGCTTGGCTGTCACTGCTTTTAATTTGTTAGTTCAAACTCTCCTGTTTCTCTGGTGTCTCAATTTTGTTGACTGTGGAGAGATTTGCTGCTACTGCCTGGGCATTAAATCACTGCTGCCTGCATACATTGCTAATAAACCTGTGCTAATCAAATCCATACTTCCTTTGCCAAAGAGGCAGGAAGTGGTCAGGCCCTTTCTGGGCCTGTAAAGTACTTTGGATAAAAGCCTCAGTGTATAATATCTCTTCCGTTGCCCTCACACTTATTCTGGGAGCTTAAGAGGGTTTCCCTTAAAACTCTGCCAACTTTCTTCATTCTCCCTTTGCCCCAGTGAGAGGTGAAGGTGTTTTTTTCTATTTCAAACCTCCTACTGAAGTCCCTTCTGCTTTTTCTTTATAGCTGATGTTCATTCAGAGCAGAGGTCAAGTTCAGTTAACCATTGAGCTGCTGGACACAGAAGAGGAGAACTCAGATGACCCTGTGGAAGCAGAGGTATGGATAGCTTGTCCAGAGAGCTGACTGTGAGGGTCAACGTTGCACTGGACCAGTGTGTCCAGCTGACTAGGGGTGTGGTCTGTTAGCACAAGACAAAGAAACATCAAAGAAGCATGCCATAAAGCTTTTCAACGATGTGAGCAGGCAAATCCTTTGTGGCTTATTTTGTATTAGAAAATGCTCAAAACCCTATAGAGAAACATTGTATCTGCCTTTTTGGGGATAAGATGCACAGAGCCTTCAAAAGCAATCTTGTGTTCATCTGTATGACTTCCAGCTTAGCCTCCTTAAGCATCCCCCGTTTGGTGGGAGGGCAGCGGCTGATGTCTGCTCTGTGCTTGCTTTCAGCGCTGGTCAGACTACGTGGAGCGGTATGTCAACTCCGATTCTACCTCCCCTGAGCTCCGGGAGCACCTGGCCCAGAAACCTGTCTTCCTGCCCAGGTGAGTGGCCAGGCTGAGCTGTGAAAGGACCTTAAAGACCATCTAATTCCAACTCCCTGCCATGGGCAGGGACAGCTTCCACTAGGCCAGGTTGCTCCAAGCCCCATCCAACCTGGCCTTGAGGTCCACCAGCAACATCCAGCCGGCGAGTGCCAGAGAGTGAGCACTAATTCCAAGAGAGTTTCTCTGATTTGCAGGAATCTGAGGCGGATCCGTAAGTGTCAGCGTGGTCGGGAGCAGCAGGAGAAGGAAGGGAAGGAAGGCAACAGTAAGAAGTCCATGGAGAATGTGGAGAGCTTGGACAAGCTGGAGTGTAAATTCAAACTGAACTCGTACAAGATGGTGTACGTGATCAAATCGGAGGATTACATGTACAGGAGGACCGCGCTGCTGCGAGCTCAGCAGGTAGGAGCCAGCAGGAGAGCTGAGGTGGGCTGCTGGTGTTTCTTGGGACCCAGGGGAAGGGAAGGAAGCATTGCCTCTCCAGCTGCTCTGGAGCTGTAAAGATTGGGGTTTATTCAAGATGACAAGAGCTTGTGACTCTGGATTGGTGAAATTCAGGAGGATTCCATTGGAGAAAGCCGATTTGGTCATCTGAATGCTTTGACAACTCTCCTTTTCTCGTCCCGTGGGAATATTTCCATCCACTTTAGTCATGTGTTTAGATTCATAAAGCAATTGCTTACCATGTTTCTTGCTGATGAGATACAAATAATGGCTTTATTTCATTAGTTTTGAAGTAATTCTGTTAAACTTGCATCCACTTCAGATGAGTGTTTTATTGCAGTAGTGACTCTTTGAAATGCTGATAGTGAGGATTTTGATTGAATTCCATCTATCCCATTCAACTGGCACAAACCTCAAGGAAAAGTTAAGCTCATAAACAGAGAACCTGAACACAGATTCTTGAAGTATTAAATATATAACGTGCAGCATAGCCCTTGATTACTCGAATACATTAAGGATCTGTGGAAGCTACATTGTATTTTGGATACAAATCTATTGGATTCAGCAGTTAACACCACAAAGCAGTCAGTCTTTGGGAGAAGAACAAAACAATTAAAATCCATAAGTTTTAATCCAGAGGTTTAATTTTATTGGCTGTTTTCAATTAGGACTGTAGCCATGGCTTTATACCATCTGTCTGGGATTTTACGTTCCTTATGCAGACACTTTTTCTCAAAAATGTGCACAGTTCTTCCTCTCCTGATGTTTCCTGTTAAGCCAGAGCTTCTCAAGCCTTTTAGACCTGACCCAAGTCTTAATTTTCCATAGTAGTTGTGTCCCCAATATGTGTAATGCATGTTGAGCTTGCTCTTTCCTGGGGCTGTACCCCTCTGTGGGAACTGGAGACAGACCCTGAGGGCTGGGAAGAGCAGGGTTTGCCTGGTCCTGGGTGCTGGAGGAGAAAGAAGAAGAGACAGCAGCATCTTCTGGGCAATGCCCAGAAGGGACTCTGAGCTGGGCATGCAACTTTCAGACTCCCATGGGATATGTTCTGTATCCCCAGCCTGAGAGCTGCTGTGTTAAACAAAGAGCATAAACCTTTTGGTATTTCCGAGCCCATTTTGCTACTAATTTTCTTGGAGAGGAGAGCTGGAGGACCTTAATCAGAGCTTTCCCTCTGTCATTAGCCCAGTGTCTGCATTACAAATTCCCTCTATATTTGATCCCCTTGATGTGTCAACCAGTAGCAAAGCTTTGCGTAACGCTGCAGCTTGGGGGACAAAGCTACATTTTTCTAACACCTCTCCCTGTTTCTGTAGTCCCACGAAAGAGTGAGCAAGCGGCTACACCAGCGGTTCCAGGCCTGGGTGGACAAATGGACCAAGGAGCACGTGCCCCGCGAAATGGCAACCGAGACAAACAAGTGGCTCATGGGGGAAGGCTTGGAGGGCTTGGTGCCCTGCACCACCACCTGTGACACAGAGACCCTGCACTTTGTCAACATCAACAAGTACCGTGTCAAATACAGCACAATATTCAAGACACCCTAAAAGTCCCCCGGGGCGAGGGAAGAGCCCGGGAGATGTGTGTGTGTGTGCGCGCGCATCCAGGGAAGGAGGAAGATGCCTTTCTCCCCTCACTGTGTATCTCCGTAACATGGCCACTTGACTAGTGCGTGGCTGGTACAACCCGTCACCAGCGGGATTCCCTGTGGGGATGTGGATCTCCGCCTAGGACCGTGGGCTGCCAGCCCTTTTTGGGTGAGAAGGACCCTTCTCTGAACTGAGCCATCCCAGAGAAACACAACAAGCTCGTACACACCAGCAGCGTTGAGGCTTTGACTCCCCGGAGGCCCTAAGCGGCAAGGAAGGAGAACTGGATGCTCTCCATCACTGGACCACTTGGATGTGTCCCTGAAATCCCCAGGTGCCTGTCACCACTGGATTCTCCTCCCTTTATGGGCTCTGGCACGGGGCCATGTGGCAGCAGACCCTGGGTTTTCTCGCTCCCTCTTCTCCCTCCCAGGCTGGACTCACCCCGTGCAGATCGGTCTGTCCTTTCTAGTGCCAGTGGAACTGTTTTATTTTTATTTTGGGTTGGTTTGTTTTTTTTTTTTTTTGTACCTGCTTGTTTACTAGACTCTCCTAGTGCCATGCACCAGCTTTTCACACACATGTACGTACACACACACAGCAGAGAACAACACGATTTTAACATGTTACCCTCCTTTTTTGTAAATAAATGTACAAATTGTCCATTTTTTTGGGGGTTTTTGTTTGTTTGTTGGTTGGTTTGTTTTGGTTTGTTTTTGGTTTTTTTTTTTTTTAATTAAAGAAGGTATGCTCGATGTGCTAGCATAACTGTACTAGCTTCTTGTGTACCATAGTACCAGGTGGCTTGATGATTAGTACTGACAGACAGACCGATGGAGACATTTATTACACTTTTTACCAAAGGGAGTTACCATTGTAGTGCTTTTGTGTGGAAACTTTTTTCTCCTTTTTTTGTAAATAAAAGAAATAATGTCTTTGTTCTTAACTGGAGGAAGACACTCACTCACCTACGGCCCTGTTCCTGGTCTGAAAGGCCCTGTGCAATATGCAGTTTTTGGGGTGGGGAAGGGGAGGGAAGGGAGGTGTACAAATTTTATAAGATTGGCTTCACAATCCAAGAGGAAAAAGCAGAGGTGTAGTGTGTGTATTTGGGGGTTGAACAACTGAGGTATAAGCAGCCTGTAAGAGATATACAGTACAAAATTTTAATTTTTTTTTAATTTTTGGCTTTTTTTTCTGGGTGGGTAATTTTTATCCACCTCCTCTCCCAGCTCCAAGGGTCTTTGCTTTCGGGAAGTGTTACTGAGCTACTTAGCTGAAGATGGTTGTGCTGATACCAACATTTTTCACTGTCTGTGTTGGAGAAAACATCATGGGAAGTACCAAACCACTATTTAACAGAGCTGCTCTGCATGTGTGTTTGTGTGTGCGTGCAAGAGCAGAGCGAGGGGTAGGAGAGTCTCAGTGTGTTTCACTCCTGGAATCCACATACGGGATATGTATTTTTTAAGCAGATAAGTTTTAACACTGGCCCTCCTCTCCCAGCTCCAAGGGTCTTTGCTTTCGGGAAGTGTTACTGAGCTACTTAGCTGAAGATGGTTGTGCTGATACCAACATTTTTCACTGTCTGTGTTGGAGAAAACATCATGGGAAGTACCAAACCACTATTTAACAGAGCTGCTCTGCATGTGTGTTTGTGTGTGCGTGCAAGAGCAGAGCGAGGGGTAGGAGAGTCTCAGTGTGTTTCACTCCTGGAATCCACATACGGGATATGTATTTTTTAAGCAGATAAGTTTTAACACTGGCAGATATTTAAAACGGGGGAAGATTCTGATTTAAAAAATAAAGAAGTCAGCAGAGACTTTGTAAGCCGTGACAGCCACAAGTGCAACTGTCTCCTTAAAGGGGGCAGCTTTCCTTGCACAAATCCGTGTTGCCAGTCCTGCACACAGCACGGCTTCCATCATCCCTGGATGGGGAGCCACAAGCAGGGCTTTGCTGCTGCTTCAACCGCTCCCCTGGATTTACTGTATTTTAAGACAGTACGTTCATAGAATCATAGCATGGCCTGGGTTGAAAGCGACCTTAAAGATCGTCCACTTTGGGTTCTTTCCTGGCACGGGAGCGCCCTGCCTTCCACGGGGAGAGGCTGGGGATCAGGGCCAGAGGGGGACCTGAAGCCCAGGTGAAAGCATATGGCCCCCAAGGGGCTACTGCTCATTGGCAGCCAATGCACAGCAGGCAGATGTGGAACAGGAGCCTCCTATGGAGAAAGGGAAAGAGAGGGATGAGAGAGCCCAGTGGGGAATATTCACACATTGCCAGCGATAAGTCACCTGTCTCGTTTCTCCAGCTTTGCTGTAACCAGGTGGGGAGCGCTCTTGCATGTCCTCTTCCATTCCAAAGGTGTCATGCATGCTCCCCTGCTATTTCCCCCTTTTTTTTTTATCCTGCTGTATGCTCAAGGTGATGCAGAAGGGAAAATTTTGGGTGATCTAGACTTCTGACCAGCTTAGAAGTAACAGCTGCTGCTGCTCTTGGCGGGTGTCTTGTCCCAGGAGCCTGTTGCCTGCGTGTCACTGAGGCAAGGGCGGCTGGCCCCGGTCCCCAGCACACACCTCTGCTCCAGGCGGCATCCCAGCCTGTACCATAGCAGAGGTCTGCCTTTTTTTTTTTTTTTTGCTTTTTTTCATTTTCATTTTATTTGATCTTGCTTTTTGTATTCCGTGATCCACGACCCACGTGATTTCTATACCAGTGTTTTAAACTTGAATGGGGCATATTAAAGCATCAGGGCTGAGCATCGCGTACGCATTCTTCCTTCCCTCTTTGATGAGACACAATGGCATTTCTTC
>VZRE01006773.1:32726-47733 GCA_013396775.1 Cephalopterus ornatus
CTGCCACAGCCGCCATGGCCGCGCCCCGGCACAGGCGCACGGCGCTGGAGCGCGTCGAGAAGTTCGTCTCCGACACCTACTTCACCGACTGCAACCTGCGGGGCAGGTGGGCGGCGGGGAGGTCTCTCCGCGCCTCCCCCGGGGCATCCCCGGCGCGCTGGTGGGCGGCCGGGCCGGCTCGCGTGTGTCCCCCTGGGAGGAGGGGGGCACCCTGCCCTCGGGCGCCGCCGGCCGCGGCTGCGGGGGCTCGGGGGGCTCGGGGAACACACACCGAGGAAACAAATCGCACACACCAACACACTCCCCGGCCAGCCGTGGCACAGCCCTCCCCGCTCCACTAGCCTCTCTAACACGGCGCTTGACCAGTGCTGTGGTCTGTTAATCCTACTGAGTAGCAGCTGGGGAAAACAGGGTGCTCCCTGTCCCACCCCCGGGCTCGCCCTTGCGGGACTGACCACGCTGATATGTCCTGGCCGTCTTCGACCTCAGGCTTTTTGGGGATCGCTGTCCACCGGCATCGCTCTCCTGCTTCCAGACTCCGCGGCGCATCTCTTACGACGAGGCTGTTGTGGGGGAATTCAGGCCGGCTGAAGTGGGAGAGTCCTTCGGGCCCACGTGAGTACAGGATTTCGGGGGTGCTGTGACCGTGCTGAGACACACGTCTGGTGTGTGTGAGTCCTCACGAGTTCTTAATGGTGAAGAAAGGAGATTATGATCTTCCCCCTGAGTGCTCGAAGGTGTCTGCCCAGAAGCCCTTAGGGAGATTTCATTGAGGAAACAGCCCAAGTTGTGTCAGTTTCCCAGGAGAGTGAAGAGCTCGGTTCATGGATCCTTTCTGCTGAGAGCTGGTTGTGATCATGGTTGTGTCCCTGATGCTTAGATGGGGAATGTTTGCTTTGTCAAGTTCAGGACAAGATTTTTATCCCAGCATTGGTCACACAAGATGCCACTGACTGTTTCTCTGGGGTCCCAGAGCAGCATAGATTAAATCAGGTCTGTAGGGACAGGTGGCATTGTTGCATTTGAATCCCATCAAACTCATGGGCTGCCCTCACTCAGCTTTCTCCGTGGAAGCTCTGAGGAAGTGTGCTTTCCCTAGGGAGAAGGTCGCACTTGGGCTGAGGTTGCTGCTTACTTTCTTCCAGGTGGGAGACATGCTGGTTTAAGGTGGAGCTAAGCATCCCCCTGGCATGGGCAGGGCGGGAAGTGCACTTCGTCTGGGAGAGTGATGGGGAGAGCATGGTGTGGCGAGATGCCCAGCCTGTCCAGGTAAGGAGGCATGGATCAGGGGTGTGCCAGGTGCCCTGCTATGTACAGAATGGCGAATTTTTACATCCCTACTATGCTGTGTGGTGGTGCCTGCAGGGTTTATGTTGCTGCTGGGGTAGCAGCAGCTTCTGTGTTGATTGTTCTTGGAGGAATCGTTATCCCATGCCACCAGACCCCTCTGTCCAGCTGGACTTTAGTTGAATGTGCCATCTTCCTATGCAGGGTTTGACTAAGGAAGGTGAGAAGACCAGCTATATCCTGACAAGCAGCCTGAAAGAGTCAGAGCCCCACAGGTGGGTGGTCAGTCAAGCTCCTTGCCGCTGGGTGAGCTTGGTATTGTTGGAAAACAGGAGGCCGGGGTGAGACATCCTCGTCTGTGTCCTGGTGCTTGTGACCTGCTCACTGATGGTTTCCTTTTGGTCCCACAGCCTGACGCTGTATGTGGAGTTGGCCTGCAATGGGCTCTTTGGAGCTGGCAAGGGCAGCATGATTGCCCCTCCCGACCCAGACAGGAGGGTCACCCTCAACAAGGCTGAGCTGGTTGTCTTCAACAGAGATGTCTACGAACTGCTGGTAGATCTGGAAATACTGCTGGACATGGCCCGAGTATGGGAGCTCCTTCTCTTCCTTTCTCTCACCCTTTCCATAACTTCATTTTACCTCCTTCTCCTGCTTTTCCATGATCTGAGATCTTGAAGGAGAAAATGTTTGCTGCTTCTGCTTTAGCACAGTTGACTCTGCCTAGACTTGATGATCCTTGTGGGTCCCTTCTAACTCAGGATATACCAGAGTAGGGGAAAACTGAACAGAGGGAAGCCGTAGGTGCTTTTTCATCCACTTTCTGCTCCAAAGCAGGATCTGTTAACCTGAGTCCCCTGGGATGTGCGTATGTATAACCTGGATTTAGAAGGCATGTGAGAAAAAGCACAAGATTGTGTTTGTGAAGCAGGGACCTGCTGTTTACCTGGTACCACTGGCTGAGACAGATGTTGGAAGGAGGTACCAGGTTCTCCCTGAGGCAGGTGACATCTGAGCTGATACAGTGGCCAGAGTAAAACTGTTGTGCCTCCCAACCCCAGCTTCTCGGGGAGGAAAACCAGAGGAGTTTCCAGGCACTGTACACTGCCAACCAGATGGTCAATGTGTGTGATGTTACGGACCCCTCCACCTTCCCTGCTGCCCGTGACCTGGCTGCGGCTGTCTTCAGCCAGAGGAACGGCGAGAGCCAGCACACCATCCATGCCATGGGGCACTGCCACATTGACTCTGGTGAGAGCAGCACACACTCCCTCTTCGCTCACATGGAGGCCAGGGCGTGCTGCCCAAGGGGAGAATGGGCTGCCCTTGGGCTTCAGGCACCGAGTACTATGCCCTGAGGCACACAGCTGGTTTTTCACAGAGGCAGGGGAGTGTGGGGTGCCCTTTGGAGCACTGATGGGGCTGGGCATGAGGGATGAATCATAGACTGCTGTCTTCCATCTGTTGGGCTTCACCCCTCGATTTACTGTCCCAGGAGGGGTTTCAGAGGGGTTCCAGCTCCAGGAGGAGCTTTTGTTAAGTAATAACTATGGTGGGGCCATGCCTGTCCCTGCAGCCTGGCTGTGGCCCTATGAGGAGACCATCCGTAAGTGTGCTCGGAGCTGGGTCACCGTGATCCGTCTGATGGAGCGCAATCCAGAGCTCACCTTTGCCTGCTCCCAGGTGAGTGATCTCTCTCTGGAGACCTCTCCTCTGCTCATGCCATGTTGCTTCTCCAGCAAAAAGAGATGGGGGATGACGAGAAGTGTTGCAGAGACGAGGGACATGGGTGTGGAGCAGTGGCAGGGAGCTGAGGCTGATCTCTGTTCTCTGGCAGGCGCAGCAGTTTGAGTGGGTGCGGATCTGGTACCCTGGGCTCTATGCACAGATTCTGGACTTTGTGGCCAAGGGGCAGTTCATTCCTGTTGGAGGCACCTGGGTGGAAATGGTGAGTAGCCCGATGAGCCTGGCTTGCCGAACCCTCTCTGTGCCATCCTTCTGGGACTGGGCCTGGCACTGGAGGGGACAGCAGAGCCTTTGCTGAGCCTGTCTGGTTAGTGATGGTCTCCAAAGCCTAGGAACAGCAGCTGCAGTGTCTAGCCTAGCAAAAATACAATCCTTCTCCCATATCGTTCCCTGAGAAAGGATCTTTGCACTCGCTGAGCTGTGTTCCTCCTTTTTCCCTCTGCTGAGCTCTCTTCAGTTCCTCCCTGTGATTTCCAGGTCACGTGGATGGGAATGGGGGTCTTGCAAGACCTCCCCTTCCCCAGTGCCTGGCTTTCCTCACAGACTCCCTGTGCCTTCCCCCCAGGACGGGAACCTGCCCAGTGGGGAGTCCATGGTGCGGCAGTTCCTCCAGGGACAGCAGTTCTTCCAGGAGCAGTTTGGCCGAATCTGTTCAGAGGTACTTGTTCTTTCCCAGCACACCTTCCTGGCACACCATCTCCTTCCACTTCTTGCTGTGTATGAGGTTTGCCTGACTTGTGTCTCTCTCTGCCTCTGCTCCTGTTACTTCTCCTCCCAGTTCTGGCTGCCGGACACGTTTGGATACTCAGCCCAGCTGCCCCAGCTGATGCGTGGCTGTGGGATTCAGCGGTTCCTCACACAGAAGCTCAGCTGGAACCTTGTGAATACCTTCCCGGTGAGCTGTGCTTCTCTTCTTTCCAGGGGCTGGATCTGTGGATGCTGGAATCTTCTGCAGGGCTGGACCTGTCAGTCCACAGTCCTTCAGCTCAGCTGACACAGGCCCTGCTTCCAGTTTTTGGTGATAGCAATGTCCTGTCGGCCTTTAGGGGAGGAAAAGATCATAGTTAGAGATTCCAGCAGGGCCCCTGGCCTATAAATTCCTTCTGCTTCCAGACCAGGAGCTGTGACTTGCGTGCAGGTCCAACAGACAGCAACCCAGCCTCTCCCTGCTGTCTCCTGGCCTTGTGGCATTCCTTGTCCTTGTGGAGCAGTCTCCTTGCACTGATCCACGAGGGCATCCTGCAGCTTCATGGAGAGAAACTGAAGGCCCAGTTTGAATCCTCAGAGGGCTCTGGAATGTCTTTCCCCTATGCACCACATTTTCCTTTTGTTCTTCTCCAGTATCACACCTTCTTCTGGGAAGGCATTGACGGTTCCCGAGTCCTGACCCATTTCCCCCCTGGTGACTCCTATGGGATGCAAGGGCTTGTGGAGGAGGTGAGACTTGCACGTGAAGTTGCCAGACCCTTGGAGAGGAGCACTGCCTGGGAAGGGAGTGGGATAGTTGGCAGCATTGTTGGACAAAGGCTGTTTGGGTGCCTGGCAGTTGAGTGCCTGCTTCTGAGATGTGCCTTTGCCTGATTTTGGCAGTTTGGGCCGGGGAGGAGGGGCAGGACTGGGCTTTGCACCCTAAAGGCTGACCTGGCTTTCTTGTGGGAGCTGGGGATGGGCGCCAAGGGATTGCAGCTGCCCAAAAATCCCTCCAGATGCTGAAGACAGTGAAGAACAACAAGGACAAAGGATATGTGAACCACAGTGCGTTCCTCTTCGGCTTTGGAGATGGAGGAGGGGGCCCCACACAGAAGATGCTGGATAGGATGAAGAGAATGAGTGACACAGATGGGCTGCCAAGGTGAGAGGAAAGCTCCTCTCTACTGGCAGGAACACTTGCTTTGAGCCAGGCCTGGCCTTCAGCAGTGCCAAAATAAAGGGAGCAGGGCAGAGAGACAGGCAAGCAGAGGGCTGAGAAGGATTTTCAGAGGTCTCTCTATCATCAAGAGCTGTAAGAAGAGATACAGAGGGCAGCCATGGACTGCTTATGAGCCCTCAGTAGAGTCACAGGTTGAGTGTCCAGCACAGCAGCTGTGCCTGGCAGTCAGTCCCTGTCTGGAGAATGTCCACAGAAGAGGGTCAGGGGTCCCAGGAGGGCAGGAGGGGGTAGGAGAAGGGTGAGGGGAGTACTGTGTATAGTCGTGTTGAAGTTTCTGAGGCCTTGGTTCCAGGACTGTCAACTTTCCAGATGGAATGCAACATTAGGCATGTCCCAGGCTTCTCCCTGGCTCATCACTATGTGTGTGTCTCTCCCACAGGGTGCAGATCTCAACTCCTGACCAGCTCTTTTCTGTCCTGGAGAAGGAGTCATCGCAGCTGTGCACCTGGGTGGGAGAGCTCTTCCTCGAGCTGCACAATGGCACGTACACCACCCAGGCCCAGGTGAGGGTCCCCACACCCAGTCCACGCAAATTCATGGCACCTCCAGGTAACCAACCTTCCTGCACTGGAGCTGGGTTTCTGCTGCTGGTGTGGGATGTCTACTCCCAGCTACTGATTTCTTGACGCTCAAGAAATATATATATATATTTATATATAAAAATATTTAAAATATATATGTCTTCTTTATACCAGATAAAGAAGGGCAATCGAGAGTGTGAGCGGATACTCCATGATGTCGAAGTGCTCAGCACCTTGGCTATGGCACGGGACAGTGTGTTCCAGTACCCTGCCAGCGAGCTGCAGAGGCTCTGGAGGTGAGGGAGTACAGGAGCATTGGTGGTGTTGGGAGAGGATTCAGTACTGCAGCACTGTATGTAGCTTACCTACCACTGTCTGTAACCCCTTCCATAAACTGATCAGGGATCCACCTGGAAAGCTTTCGGTGCTTTGCTTGATTCTCCTGTTGGAAGATAACTTCAAACCCTTACTACTCTGCTGTGTGAAAGCTTCATTTCTTACCTAAGCTTATTCCTCCGGAGCTGTGACTTGTCTGAACTTGTGCAACAACATATCTTGTAGCCTTGGGGAATAAAAAGAAATAGCTCTTACTTCCTGTGGTTGCGCTTTACTAAGATGACAGTTCACAAGCCCCAACATAAGGGGATTTAAAGGATGCTATGCAAAAAATCCTTTTCTCTGAAGTGTTGGCCAATGGGAGTATAAGGAATAGTTATTAAGGTTGTCTGTCTTGCAAGCAGGGCTCTTGTTTGAGAGAACTTTCTGGCTCGTTCTAAGCCAGAACAAATCCAGTGTTTTCACATCCTCACCTGGGTTCTGCTCTCTTTTAGGTTACTGCTGCTCAACCAATTCCACGATGTCCTGCCAGGCAGCTGTATCCAGCTCGTGGTTGAGGATGCCCTGCAATATTACACAGGTGAGCAGAAGTTTGGCTAGGAGAGCACTTACTTGCCAGAGCACACTGGGTCCTGCCTGGTGGGTCTGCAGTGGTTTCAGTCCTGGACTACCAGGGCAAGCCTGTGCAGATATGTGTCTGAAATTGTGTTAAATTAGCAGGGGATCCAAGTTTGAAAACCATCCTAATTTATTGACTTCTCTCCTTGCTGTTGGCATGCCAGGATAGACCCCCACAAAGGTTTGCTCCTGCCTGCTCATGGGTGCTTGCAGGAGCTTAGTTAACCAGAATTTTCCAGCTGAGCTGGCATAGCTCATTGTAATCCTGTAATAACAAAGTTAAGAATAATTATACACTTGAATTACTTACTAATAGATAATAATAATGATAATTAGTAATTGTAGCTTGGCAGGAGATAAAAGTGTGTGTACATTGCAGAGGAGCAGCACAAGCTCTCAGATCCAATTTAGGCCCTTTTGTTGTGCAGAGATCCGCAGGATTGGTGCTGGGCTGCAGGAGGAGGCTGTGCAATCCCTGTGCAGGGATCTGCTGCAGCCCAAGGCAGAGAGCACCAAAAGCACCCTTGTGTTGAACACTTTGCCCTGGGAGCGCACCGAGGTGATCTCCAGGCCTGCTCCAGATGGAACAGAGAATTTGGGTATGTCTGACCTGGGATAATTCTTGTATCAGAATTTCCTACAGGGGCAGAGTCAGCTAAGAAGGAAATACTCTGCCTCTCCCTGCCCTGGGGAGGGTTTTACTGACTGTTCAAACTCTTCCTTGGGCAACTAGAAATGGAATAAAGTCCTCTGAAGTATGGAGGAACAAGAGGAAGGTGTGAGAGGAGGTAGTAGGTTTGATGTGAGAGCACTAGGGAGCACAGTGTGACTTATGTTTCAGTCTGGGGCCGATTTTGGAGTAGAACCTTTTTGCTTTCCAGCTCTGGTGACAGTCCCCAGCATGGGCTATGCTCTAGTGCAGGAGCCATTGCTGCCCTCTCAGCCTGTGTCAGTGAGGAAGCAGGTAAGCACAAGGCAGTTTTCTTCAGATCCATGTTCCCTGTGTCAAAGGTTTATTGGGGAGAAATCCAAGGAATCCAGCATCCAGCAAATCCACATACTAAATTTGCAACTGAAGCACTCAGCTCCTGCAGTTGTGGGACTGTGACACCTGTTTCTGGCCTTTTCCCAAGGAGGATGGCTCCATTACCATGGAGAATGGGGTGATTGCTGTCTGCCTGGACACAATGGGGCGCCTGACCTCACTTCAGCTGCTGGACTCGGAGAGGTCTGTGTCACCCAGTCACTGGCCCCAGGCTCCTCAAACCTCTCCCAGGACGACTTCTCACTGTACACTCTTGTCCACTGCCAGTCCTTCTGATGCTGCTGTTTTCTCTGTTCCACTTTCTTCAGAGAGTCGGTCCCAGATGGCTGCTATGCCAACCAGTTTGCACTCTTTGATGATGTTCCCCTCTACTGGGATGCCTGGGATGTGATGGATTATCACTTGGAAACCAGGTAGAGGAGCAGTGCAGGAAGCACTTGTATTTTGGCTTTGCCCTGAGATTCTTGCCTCCCTGTCAGTCCTAGCTGTAAGAGAGCATTCACTCTGGAGAAGTGAGTGCCTGCTGTGTAGGAGGCTGGACTGGGATTTGGGAACCTGGATCTACTAGGCTAAGACTCTGCCTTCATTCCTTTGTCTAGGAAGCCAGTGACCACGCTGCTGAAGCCTCTGGAAGTCACCCTGGCTGGGGGCCTGCGGGGAAGTGTGAGGTTCTCCCTGCAGGTCGGGAAAAGCAGCACCTTAACCCAGGAGATCATCCTGGATGCCACGTGCCCATACCTCCGCTTCCTGACCCAGGTTTGGCCTGTGGCTTCTACATGATACCAACATCCTGTGTGGCAGGAATTGCATTACCCCTCCTGTTTTCTTCCCTGGAACCCCCCACTGCCTGTCCTCCTCTGCCTTAAGGGAAGGCTGGCTGAGGTTGGGGGCGTCCTGAGGGACAAGGGTGGAAGAATTCCTCCTGGTGTGGTTTTACTGTAGCTTATGTGGGCCGGGTGCGAGCCAGCTGCTGCACACCAGGGAAGGAAAAGTGCAGCTTCTGCCTGTCAAGACCCCATGATGATGCCCTTCTGCTCCCACATTTAGGTTGAGTGGAAGGAGGCTCACAAGTTCCTGAAGGTGGAGTTCCCTGTGCAGGTCCGGAGCACAAACGCCACCTACGAGATCCAGTTTGGACACGTGCAGCGGCCAACACACTGGAACACGTCCTGGGATTGGGCTCGGTTTGAGGTGAGAGGGAAGGTGGTCTGGTCCCAGGATTGAGCTGCTCCTGCTCCCGGTAGCGGCTCTCTGTAGTGAGCCCATCCCTTGGTACCTGCTGCAGGTGTGGGCTCACAAGTGGATGGACCTCTCTGAGCATGGTTTCGGGGTGGCTCTGCTGAATGACTGCAAATACGGGGCATCAGCCCACAGGAACATCCTCAGCCTCTCTCTGTGAGTTACAGATGGATGAGGGGGGAGCCACTGCAGGTACTTTGTCTTGTGAGGTGTCTCTTGGAAGTCAAGGCAACGCTTGGTCCTAAATTACCTTAGTTATTAAAGAAATAGTCTGATGGGTGTCTGTTGTCTGAGAATTTGGCTGACTTACATTATAACTAATTCCTGTGAGTTATGCTCATACATAATTCAGGAGAGATCAGGTTTTTCTGTTGCTGGCCGAAACATACCCCAAGAGGGAAGGCTTAACGGAAGGGAAGGAACAGCAGTGTTAATGTTACAGGTGCATACAGAGCTAAAAAAAACCTGCCAATTTCAGTTTGACTCAGCCACAATTTTCACAGGAAGACGCGCAAGTTTTTTAGCTTCTGGGAATGTCCAGGGTCTGTTCGCTGTTGCATGTTTGCTTCCACCCCTGGGCCCAGCCTCAGGGTAGTGAGGGAAGCACTTGTCTTGTCGCAGTGCTCCTCTTGCTCTACTCTGTGTGACAGTGGGTGCTGCCAAGGCACCAGTCTCACTAACGTCTTGTTGCCTTAGGCTGAGAGCACCCAAGTCCCCTGATGCCACAGCAGACATCGGGCACCACCAGTTCACCTACGCTGTGATGCCTCACCGGGGTGAGTGACAGGCCCCGTAGGAACACGCAGAACGGGGGGTGTGCCAGTGAGCCTTGGGATGAGCGTCTCTGACTGTGCACATGCCGAGGCTGGCTAGAGGTTCTTGTGATGCAGGTTCCTTCCAGGAGGCTGGTGTGATTCAGTGTGCCTACAACTTGAATTTCCCCCTCCATGCGGTCCCGGCCAGCTCTGCGCAGTGCCCAGCCTGGAGTGCCTTTTCTGTCAGCTCACCTGCCATCGTGCTGGAGACTGTCAAGCAGGCAGGTGCCGGGGCAGAGTGGGGGAGGGCAGAGGGGGTTAAGGTGCTGTTGTTGAGCATGGCTTGCTCTTTCCCCCACACTGAGTGGTGGTTAGGCTCAGCTGAGCGGAACAACTTGGGCTGGAGAGGCTGTGCCTGTCTCATTTGTCTGACTCCCACCTGCACTGTCCCCCAAAGGCTGAGGGCAGACCTGAAGCCGTGGTGGTTCGGCTCTACGAGGCATATGGCAGCACGGTTACTGCCTGGCTCCAGACCTCCCTCCCCGTTAAGGAGGCAATGCTGTAAGTCCATGGTCCATGCCAAAGGGCTGGGTGTGCATGGGGATGGAGATCAGTCCCTTCAGCCTCGTGTGCTTTCCTCCTCAGCTGTGACCTCCTGGAGCGGCCAGCTGCACAGAGCTGCCTGCCGCTGGGGCAGCAGGGCCTGAGGCTCTCCTTCACACCCTTCTGCGTGCTCTCTGTCCTCTTGGTCTTGAGCCAGTGACACCATCCACTGCTCTGGCTCATGCTGCAGCAACCTGGACCAACACTGTGAGCTCAAATCACAGCCTGAGCCTTCCTCGATCCCACTGTACAACACACAGTTCCAGAACAGGGCAGTCTCCCTGTGTCCTGCACCTAGCCCTCGGAGAGCAGCACTTGAGAACCAGATTCCTCAGGGAAGGAGGACAGTTGGCCACTGCCCAACCAGGGCAGGTGGGCTTGAGTGCTGAGCTCACTGAAGTGTGAAGAAGGGTGTGGACAGGCTCGTGGCCCTGCACGGGCTCTGCTCCAGCCCCAGGGCCTTGGGGAGCTTCCACAGTGGCTCCTATGTCTCAGCCTTCATCTTGTCTAGCAGTGACCGTAAAAAGCACACTCTCCTCCTTCCCCCCTCCCTCCACCTGCCCCTTGCACTGTCCTTGCAGATGGAGAACACAAATAAACAAGAGAATTACATCAAGCTCCAGCCTGTTTTCTTATGTCCAGGTGACTGAACTGACCTGCCTCCTCCCAGGTGCTTTATTGTAGCTGCTGCTCCCTTAGTGTCCTCCTCAGCAGGATCTCACTACTTCTGGAACTGGGGAGGCAGAGCTTACCTGTATTGTGGGGGAGGTGAGGTGGAGGGAAAGTCTGCTACAGCCCCTTGGGGAAGAGGCTGGGCACAGAGGGGTTATCCTTAGCGTGAAAAGGCATGCACCGTGATTGCTACATAAAATACTTTATTATTTAGTCAGCTAAAAACAGTGATTGGAGCAGCAGCCAGAAAGGGAAGAGAGAACCCAATTTTAGGCTGAGGGAAGAGTCAGAATCCAGCACAGTGTAAAGTCGTGGCTTTTTTCCCCCTCAGATGCCTCGGGACAGCAGGAAAACCCACCACCAAGCCCAGCTTCTCCCTCACGCACTGGCAGGATGCAACAGTAGCAAGCAGCTGTGAGCATAGGTACAGAGAAGCTCTATTTCTCCCATCACTAACAGGGGGCCAAGCCCTCCCTGAGCTCCTCCTGGGCCATTAAATGCCCCTCAGGAGGTGGGCAGTGGGCAGCACTCACATGACAGGGACTGCACCTAGAAAAGAGAGAAATGAGGAGTAAGAGGGCGAGGGAGCGTCTGGCTCTGCCCCACTGACTCCTCTCTTGCCTTTTGGCACCCCTCAGTCCCTTTGATGCAACTGAGCACTCCCACAGCCCCAACCTGTGAAGTCGAAAGCCGCAGGGGCTGCCAGCCTCACCTCTGCCCCTGCGTGCAGACAGCCGGTGGCTTCTTCTGGCATTGAGAAGCACCTCCGGCTCAGGCAAGGCTGGAGCAGGGGTCACTTTCCTCCTCCGGCGAGCACGTCCCTTCCTCGGCCCATCAGCCTCCTCCTCCCCTTCCTCCTTCTCATCTGATTTTTGGGGGTTCACTGTAGCCCTGGGGCACCTTTTCAAGGTGCGTGGGGTGACCTGGGTGGACATCAGAGCTGCAGCTTAGCAGCAGAAGCGTGCTTGGAGCACCACAGAGGATGAGAAGCTCCATATGGGATCGCCACCGTGAATTCAGGAGCAGCCTGAGCAAGGTAAGGGGAACAGGACAGCCAGACACAACCACAAAGCTGCTTACCTTAGGGGTCAGTGCCTCAGGGTCTGCCTTCAGCTGAGCGTGCTTTTTGCGGGGCATCTTCTGGGGCTTCTGCCCTGCATAAGAGGACATGCCCATGTCAAGTGGGGTGAGGGACAGGCTTGCAGGGATGCTGTCCTGGGTGATGTGAGCTCAGCACTGAGGAACTGCAGGATAAAAAACCATCCTGCCAGTGCAACAGCTGTGCCCAAGCAGGTTGGGATGCTGGTAGGAAGCCCTGGAGAAAATGGGCTCTGTCCCCTGGTGCCAACAGCTGTCACAGGCCTGACAGCACCCCAGGGAGAGGGGCTTTGCTCTTGCCTGTGCCCTTGTGCTAATACAGAAAAGACAGGGCTGCCCAGTCTCCAGCCCTCCCGGAGTAAGTGTGGGTCCCACGGGCGGGAGAAAGAACACTCACCTGTGGGAGCCATGGGGCCAGGCTCTCCCTGCAAGGAAGGGACAGAGCATTGACCGGGGTGCAGTCATTCTGCAGGCAGCAGCAGCAGAATCCCTGCCCCTTCTCCCTCCCGCAGTGATAGGGAGAGAGCCACATTTCTCTTGGAAGCCAGGAGACTCAGGCTTGCTCTGCCTGCCGTGTGCATTGGGGACTCTCAGGTCAGACCTGTTCCTGCAAGGCCACAGACACAGGGCACAGGAGAGAGGAAGAGGGCTCCAGACCCCATTCCCTTCATCTGCTCCAGACTACCCACCATCCCTTGGCCAGCTGGCCACCACACAGAGGGTCCTTGTCACCTCCACGCCCAGCAGCTTGGTGGAGAGGGAGATCTCCAGCCACACAGTGTAATGCTGGGGAATCTCAGCAAGCAGAACATGGGCTGGAGGGGTGGTCTGGGGGACCCCAGCCCCAGGGAGTGACCCCAGGCTCCTACATCGAACCATATGGTCCTGCCGCTGCGGTCACGCAGGGAGTTCATTCCAGGCACCATGTAACACTGCAGCCAGTTCTTGAAGGTGGCATAGTTAATCGAGTACTCGGAGTCCAAAAGCTGCTTCTCTGGGAAGGGAGAGAGGGAAAGTACGGAATTAGAGCAGAAGCCGTGATCATGATGTCGGCATGCCCTCCCAAACCTCCTGATTCTGGGAATGCAAAGCCCCAGCCTCCCCCAGCTGTCTCTGTTCCCCAGCATCCTGTCCTGTCTCCTCACCGGCCGTGATGACCTCCATAGGCACAGTGCGGCACAGCTCCAGGAGATCCGGGTTCTTCTGCATCAGCTTCACCTTCTTGCTCAGTGTCAGGGAAGGATCCTGCAAGGGTGGAGAAGGGGAGGGAAGTCCACTGCCAGCTACTTCTGCCTCCTCAGGGTCTCTCCTCCCCAACAACAGCCAAATTCTTTGTCTTTTGCCCTCCTGAGGATGAGTTGCCACACTCTCCACCCATGCCAGCCCTGAGCTCACCCCACTGTGGGCTTCCAACTTAGCTACAAAGACATGAAAGAGGGCTAACACACACAAACATCAGCAGTTTTTAAAACACCCCTCAGGTCATGTAGTTTGTTTTCAGGCTTCTTTAAAATAGCCACTTCAAAAGGCTACAAGAACAGCCTTGGGCTTTACTACAGCCTTCCCTGGAGATTTTAAGCTTGCAAGATGTTTGTTTTCCTCACCTCTTCCTCTTCACCCACTCCAAAAATATTCATAGCCTTCTTGAAGGCAGAAGCTGGGCACAGCTTGTCCTGCAGGGCCACAGGCAACCAAACCCCTGGTACAACATCTGCCACTTTCTGAGCCTGTGAAAGCACCTGGTATTCCTCACCTTCTTCCTCTTCTCCTCCTGATCCTTCAGGGCCTCCAGCACAGTCCGAGCCTTTTCAAAGGGAGGGATCTTCAACCTGAAAGAGTTATACACGAGCCTGAACCCTTGGTTCTGGCACTGTCCACGTCTACCAGGTGAGGAGTTACAGCCAGCTTAGCCAGAGATATCGAGCTCCAGCAAACTCTTGGAGACCAAACTTCCATGACAGGTCAGCGGATGCTCAACCCACTTTACCTGTGCAGGATCTCAGCACGCAGGTAATTCCCAATTCCATTGAAATACTTCTGGTTTAAGAGGGCTTCACAGACGGGCTTGTCAAAAGCCTTGTCATCCAGGTTCCTCAGCACGTTCTCCCTGCAACAGAGCATGGGGCAGCAAGAAGAGTCACCTGGGCATGTCTGTGCAGGAAAAGCATTCGGACCCAACCAGGGGGCATTCCTCCAGGGCGCTCACCTGAAAGCCTGGTACTCGGAGACGACGCAGGGCCCGCGGTCCTGCTGCCAGGCGTCCCCCAGGCGCCAGGACCCGAAGCGGCGGGCGTCCACGAAGCAGAGGGCGCGCGGGGGGCTCTCGCGGGTGAGGAAGCGGAGGTGCGCATGGCGGGGCAGCTCGGCGGCTGGGCACAGCCGGAACGACCCCGACATGCCGAAACGAAACACGAGGTCCTGCGGGGGGGCGGCGGCAGGGTCCAGCGCGCTCAGCGTCAGCCGCAGCTCCTTGCCCCGGGCAAGGGCCGAGATGCGGTAGGCCTCGCTGCGGAACGGCACCTCGGGGCCGCGGCCCACTGCCGAGCGCTCCACGCCGCCCGCGAACACCAGCCCGCCGCACACGCCGTTGATGAAGCAGCCGGCCAGGTGCAGCTCCGGGCACTCGGGCATCGCCGCCACCGCACCGCGGGGCTGCCACCGCGCCGCCGCCGGCAGGTCCGACGGCGCCCGCCCGCCCCCATTGGCTGCGCGGTGGGCGGTGCGCGCTCCCATTGGCTGCGCGGCGGGCGGTGCGCGCTCCCATTGGCTGCGCGGTGATCCCGGAGCCTGTAGTCCCGCCGAGGCGGTCCCGCCGCGCGGGGACACAGAACGACACAGCTCGGCTTTGTCACCGGGACTTTATTGAAGCTACCCCGAGGGTCCCGAGAGGCCAAGAAAGCAGGGAAAAAATGCCCCTTCCCTGCCAGAAGCACCAGATTCGACCCAGCAACTCGGTGTCGTGGTCGTGACTCCCACCACAGGAGACTGGCTCCTCAGAGAAGGGTGTTCATCAGGGACTGGGCTTGCTTCAGTTCTGCAGAGAGGAAGGAGCTGTGGGGGAGCCACCACATCCCCCGCAAGCATCCCTCCCAGCACCCGCCATGGCCCTGGAGGCCCTCACTGCCACCCATCCTCCCGCCTCACCTGCCAGCACAAC
>VZRE01006773.1:49312-101015 GCA_013396775.1 Cephalopterus ornatus
GTGGCCAAAGAGGGGGTTAAAAAAAAAAAAAGGCAGATAATTTTCAAGAAGGGGAGGGTTCTCGATTTCCCGGTGGAGAAAGAGGTTTGCGAACGCTGCAGGAGGGTGGAAGGGGAATAAAATTCAATCCTATCTCCCTCAAGGACTAGGGCAGAGACACAATATACTGCTAGAAAAAAAGGTTTGCAGATGCCACAGAGACAGGTTCTCTTCCAGGGGCCAAGGAGGAGGTTTTGGTTTTGTAATAGTCCCATTAACAACTCAGGATATAAGAGGATTGAAGAAAGCTCTTCCGTCTTATTTAGAAGATCCTGTAGAACAAATGAATATTAAGAGAATGCAGATCACATTCAGAAAGATTAGGATTTCTTGCTAGGAATCCTCTTCTGATTACAGAAAAAGCCTCTAAATGGATGACTAATGCACCATTGTTACAGTATGAAACTTGTCTAATAGAGCAAGACAATTTAGAAATCAAAGGTGGAAAAACTTTAATCTAACTTCTTGTTTAAACAAGGATGAGCAAAACCCCAAAGGAAAAACAGTTAGAGAGTGCATTCAGGTAATAGATCTTCAAACACGAGCTAGAATTGACCTAACAGATGGTCCACTATCTAGAGGACAGAATGTGTTTATTGGTAGATCCTCACAAGTAATAGAAGGGAAGTATTACACTGGGTATGCTATAATTGAAGGAGAACAATTAAAAGAGTGTGGTAGATTACATTCTATCTGGTCAGCACAAACAGCTGAACCATTTGCTCTGATATGAGCTTGTGAAATGTAGCAGGGAAAAGTAGTTAATGTCTATACAGATTCCAAATATGCATATGGAGTAGTACATGTGTTTGGGAGATTAAGGGGGAAAAAAAAGAGTTATTAACCTGTAGAGGCAAAGCACCAGTACATGAGAACATTTTTAGATAATGTTTGGAATCCCTTATCTGGTAAGGTCACGAAAAGAAAGCAGGATAGAAATTACTAATCTGTTCATAAAGCAGTGTATGAGGAAAAGCAATTAAATTCACCAAGCCCACCAAATGTGTGGATGCAAAAATTGTTTCCATGCCACAGAGAGCAACTATGACCCCACATCTCAGAAGAAATGTGACCCCCCCCACACCTCAAAATAGAAACCATCCAGGGATTGATCCCACATGAAGGTACCAGAACACCATTACTGGGCATTACCTCCCCAATGCAGTATATAATCTATACATCAAGACTGGCAATGGCTTTTGTGGCCCAAAATAAAAGGACTGCCAAATATTACAGAGACCACCTCTGAAATGTGGAGACGATCTGACAGATTGAATACTTTGGGAGGTTGGTCCCACACAAAAGATGCCAGACAGAAAACCTGTTGCTGTCTCTTTCATTCCCTGGGCACCCAATTATTATTGCAGGACAATGTGCTTTCATTCTTAAGGAAGAGCACTGTTATCCTTTTTCAGAAGGTTGTTCCAAAAATTTTATACCAGCTCCATAATGGCAAATGTCAGGGGATTGCTCCCACACAAAATGTGCTAGGACAAGAAGCTGCTCCTGGCTGCTGCAGCCTGTCATCCGCTCCTGAAGCACTGGGCCTATCTGCCTTCCTACCCATGTAAATGCACTGTAACACTTTCAGGAGCCCCCCACTGAAATTTGGATGCCACCTCCAATGTCAAATATGTCCAAGAATTGCTCCTACGGAAAAGGTGCTAGGACAAAAATGACTTGCTGGAGTTTACCTCCCCGTGGTACTTTATCATCTGCTCTGCCAACACTGGGATGTATCCTTTACTTCCCAAGGAAAGGCACTCTGATTCACTTTCCAAACCCCACCATCCCAGAAATTTGGAGTCAGTCATCAAAAATCATATATGCCTTGGATTTTCTAGACCAGAAGGGCAAGAACAGAAAGCAGGTGCTGGTCTTTATCTCCACTGGGTAGGCTATCATCTATCCCTTAAACACTGGGCCTAACTCGATACATTTCTACCCCTCTCTTGCTTTAGCTTACATATTGCAGCCTTGCCTTGGCTTACCTACACCTCCCTTGCCTTGCCTACTTCTCCCCTGCCTTGTCTCGTCTTGCACTTCCTGGCCTTGCATGCCCATCCCCTGCCTTGTCTACCCCTTTCTTGCCTGGCTTTGCCTTGCCTTGACTTCCCCTCCTTTGACTTGCACGGCCTTGCATACCCCTCCCTTGGCTTGGCTTACAGACCCCTCCGTGTCCTCGCATTGCCTTGCTTAATACTCCCTTGTCTTGCATTGCATTTTCTACAACTTCCTGGCCTTGCCTGGCTTTGCCTTCCCCTCAGTGGTCTTGCCTTGCTTTGGGTACCCAGCCTTTACCCAACCTCGCATTTCCTTGATATGCCAGTCCATCCCTTGCCTTGCCCTGCATCTGTCGGGGTCAGCACCTTGGTGAGGGAGCTTCTGCTCACCCCCCTCGTTAGCGCCTTGCCTTTGTTTAGGTGCAAACCCACCGCACTGCCCCCCACTGCCTTAGGGCATAGGCAGCAGAAACAAAAGAATCCCACCTCTGCAGAGAAAGCTGTTAGCAGAAGGGCTTGCTGCCCCTGTCCTTCAACTGTGTGTTGGTGTGGAAATTTCACTAAAAAGTTTGAACCTATGACAGTTATTGCAATGTGAGACGCAGGCAGGGAGAGGGGAAGTGTCAGGGTGTGCCGTGGGAAAATGACATTCAGTAAAAATTCTACTGCAAAATAGTCTGGTTGCCTCAGGGGGGTCAAACATCGAAGAAAACACGAGCCATTCCCACCTACTTGTTATATTATTCCAGTCAGGGTGCTGGATTTGGACCAAATACCTTCCCAACTTGACTAAACCCCTCATTTGTTTCCAAACCTGACATCCTTTCTTCCATTCCTCTGTCATGTTGACCACTTATGCCTACAGCTGAAGAAAACTTTTCAGCTGCCACCTCAGCTCCTCTGTCATACCCTTTTCTCCCTCCCTCCCTTCCTCTTTCCTCCCGTTCCAGGGGTCACCACAAGTTCAACATCCTCTTCTTCTGCATGATCATGCTTCAGAGATCACTTACTACTATTACAGAGTTTCTTCCGCATAATTATTTTAAACTTTGCTCTGCAGAGGTGTGAGCTCCCCAGGCTACATTCTGGGAGGAATCTTTTCCACCCGCTGTGGCACCCAGAGAGGAAACACAAACATCCTTAAACATTGCTTGTGACTAACTTCTATACATACAGCAAAACTGAGATAAAACATACACAGATATAACTATCCCAAAACTATCAAGACAGAATGTGTGCAAACAACTGATGCAACAAAGAACAGTGCGAGTCTTTAGTCCCATTGGCACTTCTCATGACCACATCTTCTCATGGCATACATCTCCTTTTGGAATAGCTGTAAGAGGAGAGAGAGAGAAGAGAACTCAGTCCTGCTTGGACTGCTTTGAAAAAGAAGGAACTATCTATCTAGTGTTAATTTGGTGTTCTCTGCCATAGTCATCTGTGGCTACCTGTCCATCCAGGAGTCCATCTTCGGGGGGGTCTTTAAGAGCAGCGGGACTTCCCCGATAGTTGACTGACTAACCTGGAAAATGTACCACTTTCCAGGGATCATCGATCCCTTTGCTTCCAGGGGGGCCAGGTGGTGCTCAGCACAGCAAACTGGAATCCAAACTGGGCAGATTTTGCCTTTGATAGAGGTACAGGGAGGGCACTTGGCAGCAACAGCTCTGCTCTGGGAAAACCTTCACAGCTTTCCACTGGACTGGACAAACTGGGGCTCCAGTTGCCAGCTGAAGGTGCTCCTTCCCCTACTCGTCTGTGATGACTGCATGAGGCGGGAGTTAGTGGGAGCAGGAACAGAACCTCCCCTTGCACAAGCACTGAGCCATTCCTGTGAGGCAGAGGAGACAGTGGGCAGCCCAGCTTCCCTCTGGGAGTAGCTCTAAAGCCCCACAATCATCACATTAACACCTCACCTCAAGAGAAGTCTTGAGTGGCTTCATCCAGAGCTTCAGATGCTTTCAGACAGGCATCCCTCGGGATGATGAGCACAGGGAGGGAGGGAGTGTAGCCCCTCACCAGACCCATCTGGAGCATTTTCCTGGGCAAACCCTTCCCTCTAAGCCAAACCCACCCCTTCCTATCAGCTGCACATTCACATGAACTCTAGGATGTTCACCTGCAAGGTCTTGCATCTGGTTGAGCTGGAAAAAGCACCTGGTAATTGAGCAGCTTTTCCAAACTTCCCCATGTGAAGGGGAAATGCACCAGGAGATGGGCAATAACTAGAAGGGAGTCAGCTCAGTTTGCCCAGGAGAGGCCATGCTGGTACTTCAGGGAATGCCAGCCTTTGGGGGATGCCTGTGGATGAGCTGGGATACCTAGTGCACCCATCCACATAGGAATAGCACCTGATAGGAAATACCCCGGGCACCAACACAGCATGCCATGGCCCTGCTGGCTGCCAGAGGTGAGGGGAACCCAGTCCCACCTCAAACCAAGCTCTGGTGGAGCAGTGCCAGGGATTTACCCATCTCCACCACACTCAGAGACAACAGACCTAGCAAGGGCTGGTGCAGCCCACAGGCTTCTCACCCCAGCAGGGCTCGAGTCCCACAGCAGCTTCCCTGCACCCCAAAAATACCAATATCTCTCCCAACCAGCTCCAGCACTCACCACCAGTCTCACATCTCCCTCCAGCCCCCTGTAGCTCCAAATTCCTGCTCCCCAGAGCTGGGGTGGGACCGATGCCCAGTAACTGGAATTGCAACGGCAGCACATGCATGGGCTGTGTGGGAGACGGGAGCCTGAAGGGGTAGGACGCAGGGGTTTTCATCCCTCTGGAGGCAGGTCTGCCCATCATCATCAGCTTGACTAGAAGGCCTCCCTAGTGGCTGCAGGGAGATGCTCTGGGGCTATGGAGGAGTGCTGGGAGGTGATGGGAGCCACTGGACATGGACAGGGCATCAAGGGTCACTCCTGTGGGCTGAGCCAGGGTCTGGGAGCTGGCTACACATCCAGCTCCAGAAGTCAGCAGGTAGGATGGAGATGGCACACTGGTGATGCCAGCATGGCGCCCAGCCTCGGAGTGATGCTCCAGAGCAGGCTTCGGGGAACTGAGGGAGGCACAGAGTCTGGGCTGGCATGGGTGGGCTCTGGAGATCCTGCTGGAGTGGGTCCCACTGATGCTGTCCTGGACTTGCTGTGCCTGGATTCTTTTGTCACAGCCACCTGCCCAGACTCTGAGATGGCACCAGGGACTGTGGAGCTCATCCCAGTCATGGTGGGATCTGCAGCACTGGGAGCCCTGGTGCAAGCTGGGGAAGGGTGGGCTTCAGTGGACATCAGCTGTGCAGGCAGGGAAGGCAGGTCACTCTGCTTCCCCAGGGTGACAGCAGGACTTCAAAATCCACCATCAGAAGGAAGGAAGCCAGCACTTGCAGGTTTTTGACACCAGGAGCCAGTAAAGGGCTGGGAAGTGATGCCAAGACAGCATCCAGGAATTCAGACACATTTCCTGAGACCTTGGCCAAGGCAGTGTCCACCACCAGAGCAGCTTTGCCACGCAGTAAGGTGCCAGAACACCTCAGTGTCACACCCACTCAGGTGTCACAGCAGAGGGCACGCACACAGTGCCAGGGTGCAGCTTGGCTGAGCTGGATGTCCCTTCTGTTGGCAGAGCCAAGAGCACCACCTGCTACCCTGTGCTGCAGCTCCAGAAAGGATCATCCACCAGTGTCCATGCTGGAACATCAGGTGAGACCTGAGCCACCTTTGGGGTGGGGACCAGTTGGGTGGGCACCACCTCCCTCACCACAGCCCATGCAGAGGGGCCAGAGGCAGCCATGGGGAGGGAAGAAGGCCGCAGCCATACCTGGGAGGTGGCAGGGACCCCGATAGCTGGCTTACTCTGATCTCTAGGGGTGCCCTCAGATACCCTCTGTGCGCTCTGGGGCTCTGCTGTGCCCACTGGCTGTACCAGGCCATGAGCTGAAGTCACTGCTGGCATCTGTGTGGTATCATGTGAGCCTGGTTCTGCTCTGTGGAGGCTTCCCAGAGCAAGGTGATGCCAGGAGCCAGGGCTGGGGTCACCCTCAGCCTGAAAGAGCCACGTCAAAGTAGCAGGCACCCCCATGCCAAGCCACTGTGCGGGGGACAGTGTCACAGCTGCTGCAGTGCCCAACCTGAGCCCTTCCCTGGTCTCTAGATCCAGGCTCCCACTGTGGTGAGGTCCAAGACGTCAATGTGGCCACAGCTGGTGTCCCCAGGCTCCCTCCCTCAACATCTGTCCCATGGGTCACATCTCCTTGGACCCCCAGAAAGAAGCCCAAGGCAAGGAGGTCACCACATGCTGTCACCAGATTGTCACCCTTGTTGGGAGGCTGATGAGCCCAGAAGATCCCAGGTCACAGCAGCCAGAGTCCCCAGGCTGTAGGGGAGAGCAGTGGCAGGCACACACATGGCCAGCACCAGGAAAGCTCTGCACCACAGTCTGCTGGCAGTGGCGGCCACACAGACACCAGGACACGGGGCTGTTCCCACAGCCCCTTCCCTCTCACCACAGAGCATCGTTTTTGGCTGCAGGGCAGCAATGCCCAGAGGGTTTGGTGGTCCAACCCCTTGGCTAATCTTGGGAGCAGCCACATGGAGAGGTCAGCTGTGGAGAGGTACAGTAGATTTAGGCTGGGTCCCTGCAGCTCCCCACCACAACCCATCCCAGTGACTGGTCCGTTCGCAGAACAACCCAAGCACCAGAGCCAAGGCACCTTATTAAAACATCTTCCTTCTCTCCAGCAGCTTCCTAGCTCCAGAAAGCCTGTGCCAAGCCTTGGCATCTCCCAGGAGGGTCCCAGGGCAGAGCAGGGTTCTAACCAGCCCTGGGCTCAGACATTACCTCATTCCCTGCCCCAAACACCTTGCTGCAAACAGCCTCCCCAAGGACAGCCAGGCTCACCAACCTATACAGACCCCAACAGCCCCCAAGCCCTGGCTTTTATCTGATTTCCCAGAGGGATGTGTCTCTCTTAGAGCTGCTCCCAATTAACACACAAACTCATTTGCACTTCCCTAGGTGAAGCAGGAGGACTCACAGCTTCCTTCTGCTCCTCATTAAGTTCTTGGCAGAGGAAGGAGGGTGTGTGCCTGCTCCTTTAGGCAGGATGATCCTGAAACCCTGATGATGCTTCCCAAAACACCGTCTGGGGGAGTGGGTTGTGGCAGTGCTGTTTCCCTGCTGAGCTCCAGTAATTTGGGCTGAAAAACATGGTTTGGGGTACTTGGCTTTTTTTGGGATCAGGTAGATTCCACGCCTGATGGACATTCACAAGGGGTAGGGTGTCTTGGGGGTCCCCACTGGATCAGCCCAGGGTGCATCCCTGAGCACCCCACGCTTTCCTGCCCAGTTTCTGGTGCTCATACACTTCCACCAGCATCCTCATTCCCAGCTGTCACCCTGGTTCAGGATGTCCCACTTCCCTGGGTGATCTGTGATGGCACACTGGACACTGAATCTAGCCCTCTGATGATGGGACAGAGGGACTGGGCACATCACTTGTGGCTTGGTGCAGGGAGAAGCAGGCAAGTGCATCGAGGTGGGGATTTGAGGACCCTCCATCCCCAGAAAGGTCCTGTTGTGCCCACACTGGGAAGCAGAGACGGAATCACAGCGTGTCTGGAAAAGAGCCAAACTCTTTTAACCAGGTGAAGAACCTCTTAAAATTGATATTCTTACAAAAAAATTAAATAAAGGGAAGGAACTTTCTTCCCTGGAATAAAAATGTATAAAAATGACAATGTTATTAACAAATGCTGCTTTCTCAATCGCTGTGCACAGCCACAGCATGGCGAGGGAGAGTGAGGAGAACAGCAGCATCCCCCCTTCCCTGTCCCATTCACAGCAAGTCCATCCCAATGGAAAACCACAAAGGCACACACAGAAATCCCCCAACAGCAAACACACTTTTTGGCTAAGCACAGTTTGGGTAGGTTTTTTTCTTTTTTTTCCCCCCTCTGTTTTCTTAGTTTAAAATAAATACTCGCTGTAGTGAAGTAAAAAATACTAATAATCCTTGTTCTGTTCCTCCGTGCCCTGCAGCAGCTGGAAAAACACCTGAGTGATGAGTTGGTAAGGCCTCTGCTGCACACCCTGCTGCAGCCCCTCCAGGACAAGGGGATGTTTGTATATTCTGGGATGCCCATCAATCCTCTGGGATGGAAAGGATCCCTGCTTCCAAGGCCTGGCAGCATGGCTCCCCTCTCCGCTCTTATGATCACCACATCTCCATTACAGTGATCGCTAAATGTGCATCTCCTGTGTTCTCCACTGGAAGAGGATCTGGCATGTGAAGTAGTTCGGTTTTCTTTAGGAGTCTTTAAACCTTTCTTGCAGCCTTGTAGTTGAAATAAAAAGACAAGTATAAATTACTGTATTTAAAGAAAAAAAACACCCAAAACACTTGACCTGAAGGCAGCAGCTCCTTATAGAGGTAAATCCAGAACATTTGTAAAATGTCTTCATTTAAAACAAAAAAAATTAGTCCCAGGACTATAGAAGTCACTATTCCCTTGTGCCGATGTTGTGTAAGGTCTCTGTAGCACTTTAAAGATGAAACACCAGAAGGAAGGTACGTTTCTTAGGAATGGCATGGATAAATCAGGAGAGGGGATTTAGAGGAGAGAGCAGGGAAGTGGGGATGTCGTCCTTGCAGTAGCCAGCCTTTTTCCAAGGTTGGTGATGGTGCTATGACCATTTCCATGCTCCTCTTGCTCCAGATCCACTGCAACTACAGCCAATCCCTCCCAGCTCACCAAGTCAGTCATGGATGGAAGCGGGAGATGCACTAGAAGATGATGCGCTTAAAGTAGCTCCAGCTGCCATGAGGGCCATGAGCCCATCCCCGTGGGTCCAGACACCACACCAGCATCCCTGCGTGTGGTCCTGCACCACTAAGTTGTTCTCCACCCTGAGCATTGTCCTTGGAGGGTCCCCTGATGCTGGTGGGAACCAAGCATCTCCCTGTAGGGCTGCTGGCGATCTCAACATCCACGGCTCTGGGGATGAGGGACCTTCCTGTTCCCATTCTCATTTAGCTGTTGCCTTGGCACATTCCTTAGTGTCTCCTTTTTTCTCTGATCTATCCATGGCTGTTGCTTTGCCTTCAGCTTTCAGTGTCTGAGTCAGGGCTACCTGGGAGAGGAAGGAATGGTTAGGGAGGGCAGGATCTTCACCTCCACACCCCAAATAATCCCCGCTCCAGCCTGACCCAGGGAGTGGAGCCTTCTCAGCCAGCTCAAATCCACAAAAATATACCTCCACCTCCACAAAATGACATAAAAATCCCCAAAGCCACATGGAAGAGCAGTTACCTACTTAGAAGGATGCTGGCTAGCCTGCGACCTCAAACCTGCAAAAAATAAAGTTGTTGGTAACGGCCTTGAGCAGCAGCAAAAGGATATCTGGGTAAAGCAGAAAGGCCACCAGTTTGATGGGACAACCAGAGGTGGCAGCTCTGGCACACTGCCCTTGGCTGGGTAGAGGTGGCCTGGAGGTGACTGACACCTCCTTGATATCCCCAGGATGATTTTTCTCCCTCTCAGCTCAAGCTTTTTCCCTCCACAACCCACAGGGAAAAAGGTGGGCAGAACACATGGTAGGACAGGGATGCTGAGGCACCAGGTGAGTGACGGATGCTCCCAAAAAACAGCAGCATCTGAAATGCAGGTGCAGCTGGAGCATCCCTGGGATTCACAGGAGATGCCGGGCTACCTACCAAGCTGCTGCCGGATGGCGTTGTGCCAGTGGAGGTTGAGCAGGTCTGGATAGATTGCAGGAAGCTGCCTGAGCGCCAGGAGCTTCAGCATGCGGGAGGTGCAGCTCTTCAGCTCCAGGTCCCTCAGGTGCCTCTCCTCCGAGAGCGTGGTGGGACGCAGCTCCACCTTGTGCTTTTGCAGCACTAGGTCAACGGAGGTCCCAGGGAGCTTTGGGAAGAGTTTCTCCTTCACCACATGGATGGGGATGAAGACTGCTCCTGCCCGGACAACATGGGGGAAAGGGCAAGAGAACATGAAGGTCTCCAGCTGGGAGAGCAGGTTGGCAAGGAGCGCAGCCACGTCCTGGAAAGCTAGCCAGATCTCCTTGCCTTTCATGGGCTTCTGAGGAGCAGGAACCTTGGAGCCGTTCTTGGGCTTGGGCAGGGATTTGGGCATCTCTCCCAGCTCTTCTGCCAGCTCTGCCTTCTTCAGCCACTGCTGCAGGAGCTCTGGGGATGACCGTGACACCGACCCTGAAATCGTGTCACAGAGCCAGGTGTGCAGGGTGATAAAGTACTGCCCAGAGGGGGTGTCCGGTGGGGGACTGCCAAACTTCCTGGCCAGCGAGATCCCCTCCTCCCCTGGGGTGAAGGGGGCTTCAGGAAGTGGAAGCTGTGGAGAGCTTGGGCCTGAGACGGTGCTGGGCTGGGGGCCAGGTGGTGGGACTGGAGGGCTTTGGCCTGAGATGGTGCTGGGCTGGGGGCCAGGTGGTGGGACTAGGGGGCTGCTGCATGGTGAAGAGGCTGGTGGGTTCGGCGTGGCGGTGCTGCTGGGTGGGCTGGGCTGGGGGGCATGGGGGCTGCCATCCTGCGGTGGGGGCTCTGTGCTGGGCGTGAGGGAGTGCAGGAGCTTGTATTTTTTGAACATGAAGGTGGCTGAGCTCTGGAAGTTGCTCCTGTCCCCAGAGCCCACCTCAAGCAGCTGGGGCTGGGCCCCCTTTCCCACTCCCACCTTCCCCCCAGTAGCCTGTTTCTCCTTCTCCACATCCTCCTGGTCCAGCGTCCCCTCCTCACAGCTGATGAGTCCCTGGGTCTCCATAACTTCCACAGGTCGCTTCTTCAAGCTGAGGTCCAGCACCATATCCTCGCTGAGCAGCTCCCCAGTGCCCACCCCATCGGGGCTGCCCTCCCGAGACCCCAGTTCTCGGGTCACAGGCTTTGGCTTTTTGGGGGCCCTCTTGTAACAACTTTCCCCTTGGCTCTGCACCACACTGCTGTCCGATCTCGGGCTGGACACCACCAAGGTATCTCTGAGGGAAGCAGGCTCCTGGCTGTGGCTCATGTTTTGAGGTGGGGGGTCCCCCCACAGATGGTCCCTGCAGAAGAGGATGTGGGCTGAGTCCTTCGTGCTCTCCAGGTAGTCCTTGTAAGGTGCCAGGCTGAAGACATTGTGGATCACTGGCATCGGTGGAGAGGAAGAAGCAGCTTTGGTGTCCCTCCAGTCTTCCAGCCCCTTGGTCGGGGTCACGGATGAAGAAGGGGGAGCAAGCTCCTTGGTTGGATCCTTGACCTTGCAGTCATTTCCTTCCCCAATGATGACAGGAGCCACTGGTCCCACACACAGGGTGTCCTGAGGGGCTGGGCTGGTGTTCCTCCTCCCCAGGTAAGGGGGATCCATGTCCCCTTGCCTGGGTTTCTCCCAGCTCCCTTCTCTTTTGGGAAATGTCTCTGTGAGCCCACTGGAACCTCTGGAAAGCTTCTCTGGGGTGCAGACAGGTTGGAAAGCACTGCTGTGCCTTGATGCCACTCGCCACCATGGACTTTCTGCCTCGTGCTGCTCACATCCTGGCTCCAGGCCAGTGAAGGACGTGTGGAACACAGATTCATCGCCAGAGTTGAAGGTAAAACCAGGGTACCTGGGCAGCTCAACGTCCCTCGGCAGCTCGGCATCCCTCAGCACCACCACTGGCTTGGAGGGACCAGCACCTGCTGTCTTTGGCACGTAGGTGTCCAAGGGGCTGGGAAAGTAGCTCCCTGTGGCTTGAGGTTTGAGGTAAGAGCCAGGAAAGGGCTTCCTGCTTTCCACAAAACTGGAGCTGGGCAGGGCACTGGCCTCCCCTGCAGTGGGAGCCGGAGGGTGATAGAGGGGAGCAGCTCTGTGAGGAGACCGTGGGTAGGGGGGGGGTGGGTAGCACATTGCTGGCCTCTCCTGGTTTGTCAGGACAGCATCAGGCAGCTGAAGCTTGGGACAGGAGTCCGGGACGAGGCTGGGGACCTCCGGCACCTTCTTCTGGCTGTGGGCAGTGGGACAGCTTGCTTCCAAGACGGGGGTGCTTGGGGGGGGCCTGTATTTATCAAAGGTGACATAGTAGTGGGATAAGGCAATGGGGGAGCCCAACTGCTCCTTGGCGGGCAGCACCAGGCTGGAGGCCAGTGGTGGGATGCTGGGCTCAGAGTAGGGACTCCTCTTTTGGGGCTCACCAAGGTGGAGAGGGTGGGGGGCAGGGGGCAGAGCCCAGTTTGTGTCCCTTGGTGTCTGCTGCAGGCTCTCCACCCGTGTTCCCAGCTGCATGGCCATCCTGGGGGCCAGGAAGCAGGCAGGGGCTCCATACACCGGCTTGGGGACCGCCAGTGGGGCCGCCTTGTTCACCGCCACCGGCTTTTTCACTGGTAAGGGGCATCTTGGGCTGTCCAACTTCTTCCTAGCCATCAGCTGCTCCTGCATCAAGCTATCCTTGCCCTTCTGGGAGCCCAAGTCCTGCAGCCTGGTGCCCAGGCTCTCCGATGGGTACAGCAGGAAGCCCACCAGAGACTCCTCAGCTGGCACTGGCTGGCTCATGGCACCAGGGCCGTAGTGTAGGTAGGTGGGTGCTGGGCTCGGGCGGGCCAGGGGCTGCTCAGGACCCTTGGAACTCTGCAGTGGGCAGGCAAAGTAGGAACCCTTGTAGTTGAAATGGTTTTCAGAGCCAGGGTTGGGCACAGGGCTGGATTTGCTTTGGATTTTGCTGGATGGAAAGCTGGTGGCGGGCTCCGTCTCCAGCCGAGGTTGCTTGTTGAAAGTCACAGGGTCCACATTCTCCAAATACCGTTTTGAGGCCATTTATAGCTTGCTGCTGGTGTCCCGACAGAAGAGGTGAGCTGGCCGTCCTGAACAAGAGAGAGAATAAGCCATGAGCAAATCAAGTCCCCATGGCCAGCACCTTGTGGTGGCACAGGGTGACAGAGTCCTTCAGGAGCCCTCCAAAAGTCACCTTGCCTCCGTGCTGGCTGGAGAAAGAATGTTGGTTTTCACATGCATCCCATTTGTGATGCTCAGGATCACACTGGAAAGCTAAAGCAGAGGAGGGGAGGTGTGGAAAACCCTGCTTGTCTCACAGCCAGCCTCTGCCAAGGGCAACAGGTATTGCTTCCCTTCTCCCATCCAGCACCTGGCAGAGATCCTAAAAAAACCCACCCTACCCCAACTGAGATGCAGCATTTGATCATCAGGGTGGAAGTGCGGGATCCGGTCAGGAAGCCCTGTGTAAGCCAGGGTGGGAGTCCACAGCCAGTGGGGGGAATCCTGGGAGGCTGACTGGGCATTTCTCCATCTGTCTCCTTGGAAAAGCCCTGGAAAGCTCTGACTGCTTTGGTTCCAAAGCCTCAATGAGTGTCTGTTGCAGGCAGTGGGGAGCAAAGCTGGGTCAGCTCAGGTGAAGAGCCAGCAGACACAAACACAGAGTGCCCAAAATTCCCACCCCCAGTTTCACCTTTTAAAGTAATTTGAGGTTTCTTCCCCAAAGCAGCAGTTCATCCGCTCCCTTAGGATGTCTTCTGATTTGGGGCTGCTGTGCGGTGGGTACTGGTCCGCAGCGACAGGTGGCGAATGCCAGCAGGTGGAGCTGGCAGGCTGTCCCACCACAGTCCTGCATCCTGGAGCATTCCAAGTATTCTCCCAGTATCTCCTGGCATCGCCCAGCATCTCCCCAGCACTGCGCAGCATCTCCTCAGCATCCCACTGAGACAACTGAGCATCACTGACACCTGAGTACCAAGGGCATCACAGGACCTTCACCCAGTACCCCCCCAGCATCACCTGAACATCCTGTAAATCACGCAAGCAAGTGCCAAGACCCACCTGAGCATCACTGGCACAGCACCCTCCCAATATGGGCAAACATCCCCCAGAGTTTCCCAGCACGGCCTAGCATCCCCAAGCCCAGGAATGGACTCTCTGCAGCAGGATCTCCTCCATGTTATTTTTTTCCTTTTGTGAGTAAGCAGAGAAGCCAATGAGGAAATGGAGGAAAAGCACATGGAGATAAGATAAAAGCCACATCCACAGCAGGGGAAATGGAGCAGATAACGAGAAGACTTGTGGGGGGAGATAAGGGACCCAGTGGTGCTGGTGCTGGTGGGAGTGCTGCAGCTCTGCCTGGAAGGGAGAAGGGGATGATCTGCCTCTCCCCAGCCCCAGCTCACCCCAAAACAGCACAACTGAGGCTGCACTCTCTGCTGATCCTTTCTGCTGGGTTTCGTATCCAAACTTCAACAATTTCTCACTTCCCAGTGAGGATGCAGCTTCCCTGGAATCCTCTGAAAACCCTCATCAGAGGGTCAGTTCTTCCTTTCCCACTTGCGCCCTCACAAGCATCTCCCCCACATCATTTCCAACAGCTTTACCCTCATGATAAATCCTCAGGGTCATTTCTAAGAAATCCAGTACCAATAAAATTAGCCAGCACCTAGATCCAGGGACAACAGGTCCCTCCAGATTGAAAAAAGCTTGGGGAAAATCCCAAACTGGGCTATTTTCCTTCCAAGAAGGATGTCTCAGGAGGCTGTTGTTTAAATCCATCTCCCTCGGAGATGTTGTGTGGGAGAGGGATGCAGGCACGGGATCCCTTCCCAGCTGTGACAACGCTCGGGTTGAACAAGCTGGGACAGACACCCAAGATCTTGTGACTCCTAACATTTCCCCACTGGTTTTTCCCCTTTCCCCAAAATCCCAGGGATCTACAATCCCCCACCCCCTCCGCGTGGGGACATTGTGACACCAGCCCTGCCTTCACCCAGGTGATGCCACCGGGCATGGTGCAATTGCCCTGTTTCACCCAGATCCAACTTCCAGCCTTGCTGGAGGGATGCCCAGTGGCTGGATCCAGGCACTTGGATTCTCTGATGTTACGCTCATTAACCTCATTGGGTTGAGAGCACTCATGGGCTCACGCTTTCCATGAAATCCACTGGGGCTTCGCTTGAGGGGGTGCCATCCCTATATCTGTGCAATCCCAAGAAAACAGAAAACACTTTTGCTGTTACCATCAGCTTTTTCCCTTTGGGACTATCCCCTTTCAGCCGGCGGAGGTGGAGGAAGACACGGATAAGTGGGAATCAGGGCTGGGGGGATGCCAGAGTGAACCCCAACAAATGCACTCAGCAATTCTGAAACCCCACAGCTGGGAAAAGCAGGGGGTGGATTAAACACATCCCGTTACTAATCTATTTTTATAATTTTTTTTATTTTTTTTCTCCCTTCCTCTTCTTCTCAGGGTTTTAGTCAGGAGGGAGTAAAAGTAAAACTAAATGCAGAGAAACACGTGCCGCCTGAGCAGCAAAACCTCCCCGATAAGCTCCCACGGGCCTCAGAAAACTTTATCTGCCACGTTTCGGGTGTCCAACGGGCACAGGAGGGCTTCTGTGCCCCTTCCCCCAGGCTCCTTGGCCTGCCAAGGCTGTTGGGAACACTATAGACATCTCTTTTTTTTCCTCCGACAGCTCCAAACAATGCGTCCGTGTCTGTTATCAACGGGGCAGTCAGGCGCAGCACACGGCTCCCCGGAATTTCCTGCCCAGGATGCGATGTCCTAAGTGGGAGCCTCTCCACCGCAGCCTCCCACCTCCTCCACCGCCCACGTGATGCCAAGAAAAAGCCGCCAGCTCCCAGCCAGCCCGCAGGAATCGAGAAATAAACCCCAAAAGCTCCTAAACCCGCTGGCATGAAGCACCCCCAGCCCCACCGAGCCATCCCCGAGGTGCCGCGGCGGAGGGTCGCTGGCGGGGGCGGAGTTTCCCGGGGTCCCCCCTCAAACAGTGGACTTCTCCACCGGTAAGGAGGCGCATTCCCGGCCGGCTGCAATCCCGGTTTCACAATCGCGGGGACCTTGGGACTCTGCCGAGGAGGTTACTTTTCCCATCTCTCCACCTTTCCCATCTCTCCTGCGGGGTTTGGATGAGATCACCGGCAACGCTCCCCCCAGCTTTGATCGTTCGGGGAAACAAACGAGAGGCCTCAGCGGTCCCAGCTGCCTCATTCCATACCTTGTCCCTCTTCCACAAAGTTTGCAGCTCCTGAGCTTCTCCTAAATGGGCAAATGCCGAGCCAGAGCCTTGCCTCGGACCAAGCCAGCTGTTTTTTAAGGCAGTATCCTCATGGAATGCATGCACCAAGCCATGGCTTGTCTGCGAATTAAGCTAAAAACCCCCAGGAATATACACTTTTATATAAAAAAAAAAACCTTCACGGAGCATTGAGTAGCCACCAAAAGGGCTCAGTGATTGCGTTCCCTCCTATTTAGGGGATTAAATCACCTCCAAAACGCTTCGATCCCATTCCGAACCATCGATGTCACGTCCCAGGATGGCCACGGTCAAGGCTGGGGCGCCCCGGTGCTCGCAGACCCCTGCCAGGACACGAGGTACGGATGTGGCGGGGGGGGGGGTACAGGTGGCCGTGTACATCCTTCTGTCCCCTTCACGCACCCACGGCCACCGCTTTCGTGTGAGCAACGCTCCGGTGACCCCCGAAACAAGCCTCTCGCAGGAAGCTAAGCGCACTCACGCCGCGCATCAGCCGCATGATCCAAAGTGTCCATAAATGGGTAAAATCCCGGGATCCGGAGCCCGCAACCCGCTTTTCCCTGCACGGCTCAACGAGAAGCAGACGATCCCGCAGAAGGCCTGCGGGGAAGTGGGGGCGGCCCCCACCCTGTCCGAGGGCTTCACCCGCCGAGGGAGCGCCAAAGCAAACGGGGAGCTGGCTGGGGGTCCCCCCGCCCCCCTGTCCCCCCACATCCCTCCGCTGTACCCTGGCTCCTGCGGGACGCGCATCCCTCCGGCCCCTCACTCACCTGCGGCTGCGGCGCGGCGCCTCCCCCGCAGCATCGCTGCAGGGTCGGGGGGAGCTCGGCGAGGACGGAGGGGAACGCTCGGCCGGCAGCCCGCGCTGCGCGGAGGAAGTGGGAGGAGGAGGAGGAGGGCTGGGTGTGCGTGTGGGCCGGCCGGAGGAGGGAAGGGGACGGGACGGGACAGCCCAGCCACACGTGCTGTGAGCCCGTGCGGTGGGAGCGGGGACCCTGGGGAGAGGGACATCCCCCCACGCTACGGGGGACACCCGCAGCTGGGGGGCCCCTGTACGGTAGAGTCCCCGTTTCAGCAAGCCCCCCGTTCTGGAAGAGGAGCCGCATGGGGAGCCCACGCTGGGGGGAGCCTCATTAAGGGGAGCCCTCATTGTAGGGAGCCCTCATTGTATGGAGCCCCAATTAAGGGGATCCTCACTACAGTTAGTCCCCATTAGGAAGTACCGTCCCACTAAGAGGACCCCCCCCTTAGGGAAGACCGTCATTAAGCCCCCCACTCACCCCTTACAGGCAATCCCCGTTATGGAGGGGCCCCCATTGCAGGTAGTCTCCATTAGAGAGGACCCTCTCTAATGGGGGGATCCCTCTCAGTGCAGGTGTGGAAAATGACGCAGAAGTAATAGTTAGTGGAAGGTTGAGAGCTTGGGAACAAGACAATGCAGCCCAATCAAGTTGAGTGGTTCTGTGGCCACCTTAGTAACAAGTTGTTCAGAAAGACGTTGGCCATTTACATAACCAGGCCGAACAGCTTCATATGTAACACTTTTCTGCTGAATCCATATTCCCGGGGTTAGTAAATATGAGCCAGGTATGCATATCACCATAAGCATCCGGGGTCATAGTACAGCATCGTAATAAAGTAATGCCTGCTTCTTAATACTTTAACAGTGTTAAGGAGTTTTATTCCCGAATTTCAGTGATGCAGGTGGTGCCTATTAGGAAGTGACCCCATTAAGGGATCCCCTGTTACAGAGGAGCCCCCATTACACGCAGACCAGTCCTCAGCGAGTTGTGGGCACCCTCTCAGCACAGAGATGCTCCCCAAGCCTGAGACCACCAGGATACAGCCAGGGGTCCAGGTCTGGCCAGACACAAGTCCATCTGTCCACACAAAATCACTTTACCATCTCAGTAAGCAGGGACAGAGGGAAGCTGGCAGTCTGGGGTGGGCTGGGGATAGCTTCTAAGCTTCACAGTCAACCCCCACCCCAAAGAAAAGCCCCTCCTCCTGGATTTAACCCCTGCCAGCCCAAAGGCCACTTGCTGGCATTAACACGTAGTGTTCATCTAAGGAGTCGCGTCTGGAAAAGTTCACCTGTCACCCAAATTCGGGAATGAAAACTCTTTAACACCAACGTAGCATTAAGAAGCAGGCATTACTTTAGCCTGGCACCTGGTTCACGTGGGATAACTCTGACTAATGTGCACGCCTGGCTCAGGACACAATACATGTCTTTATTAGCCGGAGATATACATATTCATCGAGAAGTGTCACAATTTGGTACTGTAGTCGGCCACAGAGCCCCAGCTTGTTACTTAAGGTGGCCACAGAGCCCCTAAAATGGATTGGGCAGACTTGACTTGTTACCAAGGCGGCGGCAGAATCCTTACACTGGATTGGGCCTTGACTTTGTTGCAGAGCTCTCAACGTTCCACAAAACGTTCCCTTAACTGTCACTTCTGTGTAATTTGCAACACACGCAAACATTCCCTGACTAATCATTAACCCTCATAAAAAGCACGTAAATATGATTAACCCAGTGACACAGATGCTGGGAGATTGAGTTGCCCAAGACCCTGGAGTGAAGCAGTGGAAGAGACTCAGCTCCCATTAGCAGTGAGAAATAAAGATTTCTAACTGAAAAATAATTCCACTTTGTTAATACTTTATTGAACAAAGGCCGAGAAGGCAGGGTTTGAATTCTCCTCTCCTTGGCCTCACAAGCATTATCTTCCCATTACAGCTTTAATTTATAGCAGCTATGTGGCAGCAGCAAAGAAAATAAGGATCTGGGAGGAGCTGGAGCTGAATTCCCGGTCCCTTGGCTCCTATGTTTACAGACCACTGCTTTGTCAGGAGTTCATCGATCAGGTGCTGCTGTTAATATTTTCTTAGGTCAAATGGTAATGCAATTAGAGAATAGTTATTTCATTTAATTATGACATGTTATGTATTGGTGTTAACATATGATAATTATTGTGCATTAAAGCGAGCAAATAGGTGGATAATAAAGCTTGTTATTTGGAGTTATGGACATTAAAATTATCACTGTTAGTTTTTACCTCGCTGAACAGAATCACAATTCCCTTGACATGGAAGATAATGCCTTTAAGCTCAAGTTGGCTCATACATTTACATAACTTTACTCTAGAAAGTCCTTTCCTCATCCTAGTTTGGCCACATCCCTGCTGCCAGGCATCCAGCTGGACTCTGAAAACTAAATCTCGACATTTTCTCACTCTACATTTCTCTGGTGCAGAGAGGGGAGTTTCTACCTGTTCTCTCAGCAAATACCTGCTCTTGTTTCTTCTTTTTCCTGTGAATTTCCTTCTCTCCACTTCCTGCATGATTCATCTCTTCCTCAGCTACTCAAATCATCTGAGTGGCTGAGGCATCAAACCTGCTAGCACCATCATCACCAGCCCCAAAATCATCCATTATTTAATTTTTATTTTATTATTTTAATTTTTATAATAATCTTTAAAGACAGAAGCCCTTGGAAATGTGGCTTTGGGGGAAAAGTGAGTGGTAATTTCCACTCAGGGCGTAGCCATTCCCACCTTTTTTGCCCCTCCAGCCATCAGCATCCTCCCTGGTTGGTGAGCACCTGGGAGAGCTCAGATATCCAAAGACAGCGAGCAGCCCAGGCATCCCCACGGGGTTACTGTGAGCCTGGTGAGGTGACAATTTGACTGATTCAGTCAAATTTTGGCCGTGTGGTTTTCAGTTTTCTTTTTGAGGCTCCTCAGCCTCAGCATCTATCTTCAATCTGTGGTTTGCTGGGCTGTGCCTCCCTTCTAGCTCTCAGAAAACCTGCTGGCTTCAGGCTGCCACTGCCTCCAGGGTCCCCCAAATCGACACCCAAGATGGGACACCCCTCCTGGGATTCACCCCAGCAGGCACAGGGGGCTCCAGGTGGGAGCACGGGCATCAGGTTCCCCTCTCCAGGCAGCATTTCCAGCAGAGTTCATTGCTGCTCCCCAGCCACATCACTTCTCTCATACCCCAAAAAGGGTCAGTCCTTGTTCCAGTTTGTGCTCCCTAATTTTTCCTTTTGCCTATTAGGCCTCTTGGGGGAATTTAACCCTCTTTAGGAAGGCAGTACCCAGAGTGATGCTGGCCAGGAGTCCAAGTGATGGAGAAGGGTGGGTGGTCCCCAGCTCACAGACCTGTCCATCTCCTTTTCCCATGGCAGATCAGTCCAGGAACATCTGCTTTTGTTCCTCTTCCCTCTTTTTTTCCCTCTTCTCTTTGATTTGCTTCTCCATGAAGTCGTGCTCTAGGTTCTGGAGAGATCAGCTACTCAGATAATCTCTTGGTGACAAGGAGAGGTGGGATTTAAAGGTCACCCACTGCTACAAATCCCACATCTTCCCAGGTTTTAATCCTTCCAAAAAGGCCTTAGGTTTGCTCCTGGGGACCAGAAAATCCATCTCCGCTCCTCAAATTATCTAGCAATCACCGAATTATCCAACAGAGACCAAACAGAGATGCCTTTTTTGGCCCAGGAGCTGTTTGGAGGGGAGTGGGAGATGGATGGGGTCCTCTTCTACACCTGAAGCACATCCCAACAGCTCCCAGTGTGCTTAATTTAAAACACACTTATTGTGAAGTGAGAGATCAGGGTTTCCTTATCCCACTCATTTCTTCCAGAGAAAAGAAGGAGTTGAAGCCTTGGAAGCTGCCAGCTTCTTCCAAGCCTCTGGCGAGTGCTGGCAGTGCGGGGAAGAATTCTGAGCATCCTCTGAGACAACTGCTCTCACATCTCTGTCCTGGAAGTCATGCTCTCAGGTCCCATGCTCTGAGTTTTTCTGGGGTAGGACTTGACACTTTCTCCCATCCCTCCTTGCTCTGGATCTCCCTCCATCCATCCAGGGTAAAACCACCTTTTGGGTTGAATTAGGAGAAAACTGGAGTAAGAACTGGATGATTTTTAAAGTCCCTTCCAACCCAAACCATTCAATGATTCTAAAAAAATTAGGCATGGACAAGTCTTGTTGCTTATCCAACATTTTTCCAGCTTTATCCCCTTCAAACCTTTGATTAAGATCCCATCAGGGACTACAGTTATTGGTAAATAAATCAAAATCCCAACCTACACAGCTTGCTGCCCCAGGAAAGCAATAAAGACAAGACCCAATAACCCAGAGATGCAGATACCTCATTATCCTTAGGTAATTTTCTGCAGGTAATGAGATAACCAAACCCCAGCAAGAGAAAAGTGGGAATAAATTCCCAAGGGATGTAAAACATCACCGTTGCATCCAGAATCATGGAATAGCAGAAGGGTTTGAACTGGAAGGGAACTTTAAACTCATCTTGTTCCAACCCCCTGCCACGTGCAGAGACACCTTCCCCTGGACAAGGTTGCTCCAACCTGGCCTTGGAACACTTCCAGGGATGGATCTCCATGATGGCTGTGGCAGTGCCATTTCCCCTCTATGCCAGGCAGGATGAGAGCAGACCCAACCAGCAAAGAGGGTTTCCTCTGCTAAACCACTCCCTTGTCAGCTGCTCTCCAAGGAACACTGAAAACAAGATGAATCTTGTTCTCCCAGGAGAAGGAAAGCAAAAATAACCCTGTGGATGAAAGAGTAGCACAAAGCCAACTGTGCTTGGGTCGAGTTCGGGAGCTGAAAGCTCTCCAGCTCCGTGTTCCTGCTTCAATTATTGCTCCTGCATTCACACGCTGTTCCTGCACTTAATAATAATAATAATAATAAAATAAAGCTGTGGTGTTTCTTTTTCCTTTTGTTTCCCAGTATGTAAGGTGAAGTCCTGCAAAACCCTTGGGGAGGATGTGGGGAGGGAGAAGCGCCTTGGAGTGGCTCACAGGCCGATGGAACCACTCATGCATCATGACATGGGCTTGGAAGTCCATGGCTCCAGTGCTGAAGCCTACAGCCGGATTTGCTTACCTTGGCATGTTTGGATGCTCCGTCTGTGGGAAGTCCTGGGACTGTGGAAGCCCTGGGATGCTTGTGACACACTCCTTGCTCTTTCAGTGGGCAGGATGCAGGCACTGGGGTGGCTCACCTGCTCCCTGCCTGCAGGAAGGAAACACCCCCAAACCTACCTCAATATTCATGGATACCCCTGGAATATCCAGAATAGCCCCATGGCACACCTTCTCCCCAGCACCAGGAGCGGAGCAGCATCCTGGGGCATGAGAAAAGGCTTTTTGCAGGAATCCTACACCCAGGAGCAGGGATTCCTGGGCTGGGATTCCCCTGTGAGCTCCCCTTCCTTTCTCTGCCTCTGCATCCAGGCCTTCCACTGGAAAGCAGCCCTCTGCCAGAGTTTGTTCCCTGGGCACCCAGCTCCCGCCACCTCCGGGGACACCCCAGCACTCCTGTTTCAGAAGAAGAGGAGGAGAGCAGGCAGGACAGGGAAACCACCTTGCTCATTGCCTTGTGGTGAGGAATAGACCTGTGGTCTTGGGAAAGCCTTGGATGTGGTGACAGCTGAGCCAGGGAAGCTGGCAAGCTGCCCTCTGCTCTGGCCTGCAGGCTCTGTGCAGCACCCAGCCAAGGGAACACTAGGATGAGCTTGGACATGCAGGAGCCAGTCCCATGCCCAAGCACCTCTCACCTCCCTGGGCTCTGAAATGAAGCCAAGGCCCTCTGAAGGGACACCAGCAGTGTCCCTCTTTGGGAAGCTGGCCTCGCTGGCACTGGAGGGATTGGGGTGCCACTGCCTCCCAGCCTGGCTGCTGGCCAGGGGGTCCCCACATCCCCAGGGAAGGTGCACCCAGCCCCTTCCCTCGACATGGAATTACAGTGAATTTGGCCATTTTATTTCCTCTTCTGCCTGCAGAAATCACTATCAACTCTGGAAACACTTCAGTCTTCTGCAAGGCTCCCCAGCTCTGGGCTGGCTCCAGTCCCCCTCTGGAGGCTGCTCTCTTCCCTCTAGGATAGTCCAGGGAGGTGTCTCCTCTTCTTCTAGGAATACTCAGCATGTGGCACTGATGGGGCAGAGGACACTAAGATGAATTAAGGCTTTCTATAGAGAAGAGCCAAGCTCCTGCAGAAACTCCAAGGATCAAGGTGGAAGGCATTAAGATGCAGCATCCAAAGGAACTCATGGCTGCAGAAGTGATCACCAAATCCCTGGAGCTCAGAGGCTTTTGCTGTACTAGCAGGGAGGGCCCTCTTTTCTGAAATCATCTCTTCTTCCTCCCAGCTGGTGCTGGGTCTCTCAATTGGGAGTTTGCTCTGCTCCCCCCACACCACAGAGCAAGCCGTGATCATCGCTGCTGCTCAGCAACCAAAACACAGTGATGCAGGTGATAAAAACACCAGAAGTGGTGGTAAAGGCATGCTTTCCTCCTGGTGGGACATCTCCAAGGAGCTCCACACAAGAGGGAATGTCCCAGGGCACCAACTGGTCTTGAGGACCTTCCTCCTCTCCTAAGTGGTTTGGCTCAAGCACTCACCAGAGGGAAGAGCAGAGCATGCCCTTAATCTGCCGGGCTGGATTAGGGCTCCTCTGCTCCAGCCTGCAGCCTAATTGCCTAGGTGGGACCAGGAAGAGGAGCCTTCTCTGTTTACTCACATAGTTTAAAAGTGAATAACACAAAGCCCGACTTTGGCTCAGTGGTGCTGTCAGAGAGCAAGACCTTCCCCTGCCAGCTTCCCCAGCCCTTGGGCTGTCAGCATGGGTAGAAGAAGCTCTCAAGTGAAAGGACATGGAGCTTTGAACCCCCTCCTGCACCACCCCGGGGGGCCTGGGGGCTACAGAAACCTCCTTGCCTGGCACAGCAGTTCTTTGTCCTCCTTTTCTCGCCCTCCCCCTTTCTGCCCCAGCACACAAGGAGCTGCTTTGATGCCCTCATAAGACAGATTTTCCACTGATAACCGATCTTTGTGGTCACTGCTGTGACTGGCTCCTACTGACTCATTCCTCCCATGGGGTGAAATCCTGGTGACTCTAGCTCTCTCTGGCCACCTTGGCAATGGGGATATCTTACTTCCTTCATGCCCACCCCCAACAAATAACCCTCCCCTGCTCCTGACCCCACTCAGGCCTGCCAGCCCTGACTCAGGAGCTTGGCCAACCCTTGGCCAACATGTCCTCAGGCACTAACTGCTGCTCTCTGCCTTGGATGGGGGAGCACCACCTCGCCAGTGGGTCTTTTCCTCCCCAACCACTGGCTGCAGCAGAGGATCCAGGGAAAATATAAGGCCTCAGTGAGCTTCTACACTGAGCAGAGTGAGCTGGTGATGGTCCTCATGTCCTGGGTGGCTTCTTCTTCCAGGAGCTGATTTTTGAAGCCAGCTTCAGCTTCCTGCATCGTACTGCCCTACAGGAAAGGGCTCCACAGGTTAATCCTGTGGAGAAACATCTCCTTTGGACATGCTTGATGCATTGGATGGCCCTGGTTTTTGCACAAGAGGCAGTGAATAATCACCCTCTCATCATTTATCTTCTCTGGACTCATCAGGATATTACAGACCTTGGTCACGTCGGCCTCCGATGCCTCCTTCCCAGCCTGTTTCATCACCCTTTGCACAGGAGCCTGAGTTTTCACAGAGGTGGGCTGGGGACAGCGACTCTCTGAGGGCGTTTACCATTGAAAACTGCTGGGGGAAGGATGCTCCTGGGATTTGGGAAGCCTCCCGTGTTTGCCAGGGCCACGCAGGGTGTGAGGAGGTTTGTCTGGGAACATCTTGTGCTCTCCGGCTGCTGGCAACGGGAGGTGGTAATGGCTCCTAGTAGTTATTGTTGCACCACTAAGGTAAGCTGGATTAGCACAGGGAAGTTGGGAAACAGGCTGGACCCTCTCGTCCCAGCTGGAGTCGAAGTGACTGGGGCCCCAGGCTGGCAATCACTGCCTCAGCACTGTTGGGACATCTTATTGCCCTCATGGGAACCTCGTTTCTCTCATTGGGCTAATGTGGTTTTTGGCTGGGGCAATTAGAGCCTCATAAAGGGACCACTTGTCACCTCCCTCACATGGCCAAGTCCCCCCTGTCCCCAGTCTCCTCCTCGGTCTGCCCTCTGTGCCAAGTTTTTCCTTCTTTTCTCCAGCCCTTTGCTCCACCGTGACAATGAAGGAAAAAACCCCAATCGAACCCCACAAAGAGGCCACTTTCCCCCGTTTTTGTCTTGCAGCAAACCCATGGGTGCAGGGAGCTGTCAGAGCAAAAGCACCCGCGGTTTTGGCAGGGATGCTGCTTGGCCTGTCCCATCTACAGCAGCCTAGGCAGCCAAGCCTGCCAAGCACTGGCAAGCTTGGGATGAACCTGAAGCCGTTCCTTGAGTTGGGAGCTGGCCAAGCTCTATTGGCCAAGTGTCTTCTTTATTCCCTTCTAGGCTTTTTCCGTGCTTGGGTGTATTTCCACAGCATGGAGATGGGTGGAAAATTACTGGCGATGCTCCGGTGCCAGTCCCTACCCTGGCAGAGGTGAGCTGAGGCTGCACATTCAACCAGGGAACTCCTTGCCACTGGAGAATTTTGCAGCCCAACAGCTGTCTAGGGCTTGCTCCTCAGAATTACCATGAGAAAGTACAAATACATCCCAAACAAAGCAGATAAACTGAGATAAATGATGAGCACCAACATCCATAGTGCAAAAACCCTGTGATCCCACCCACAGGGAGGAAAGCAGCAGTGGCAGAGAGCTTGGGGTGACAGGGACCACCTGAGTTTGGTGCAATGACTTGAGGATGGATGGATGCATGGATGGATGGATGGATGGATGGATGATTAGAGGGGCAAGGAGCAAACCCTGAAGATCTGCTTTCTGCTACCCAAGGCATCATTCACAACTCATGTGCTACTCCTCTGAGGAAGCAGAAGAGAACACTGCAATCCTCCTGTTATGGGGAAACCCGGATTTCAACATGCAAACCAAAGAGTTGAGGTCGGGGTGCTGCTCTCAGCTTGGGTGCAGCACCCCTATGACCTGGCAGCATCCATCACAGTGTGGTTCCCCACCTCTGGGCTCAGGGATGCTCATCTAACCCAGTTCCCATGCCACAGCCTCCAGGACAGCTGAGCCAGGACTGGTGGGAAGGATGGAGCGTGCCCTGCTTGTATCCAGGTCATTGGAAAATCCCCTTGGCTAGGACAGAAGCAGTACACAGACATCACATACCTCAGAGGGCTGAGCCTGGCCTCTCCTCTCCTCTCCTATGGCACCTCCAGCCTTCCTATTTTTCTCTTGAAACTACCAATTTGGCTACTATTTGTGAATAGTTTTGGGGAATTTCACTCTTCCAGCCAGGAAGGACAATCCCAGGTGTTTCGATGCCCTTCAAAAAAACCCATTTGCTTGGCAAACGTAGCAATGCCATTCGTCACCTTCAAACCCCCTTCTTCCCACACAACAATTTTCAGTGCCTGGAAAAGGAAAGAAAACAACCATAAATGAGTGAAGCTCCTGGCTGTGCCCACTGTGGCATTCCTGGATGGGGCTGCAGGACCTTCTCCAGCCTGGTGTGGGAGAGGACATCACACAAGCCTGACTGGATGTACAAGCTCTTCTTTTCCATGCCTGTTACTGGGACACAGACTTTGGAGCTGACCTGCTGGTCCCTGGTTCCCTCAGCAGGAGGGAACTGTGGAAACCTCAGGAAAGATGGCTGGGAATGAGGTGGTGCTGCAATAAGCCACGCTGCCAGTTCAAGGATGGCTTTACCAGTCCAGGTAGAGGAGAGGGATTGCTGCTCACATCTTAGGGCTGAAATGACCCTCTGCCCTGGATTTCCCCATCCCAATCCCCATGTCATCATCTTATAACCCACGGAAACCTGGTAGAAGGAGGCTTACTCCTGGCTGATCCTCCTTCAGGGATACCTGCTCCCATCTGCTCCATAGCAGCTGGATCAGCCCTTCCCACAGGGAACCACAGCTTGGCCCCAGTTCAGCATCTCCCCTGAGGCTGGGGACTCCCCAGCCCCAGCTGGCAGCCAGCCTCAATGCCACCAAAGTTCCTGGGAACTTCCCAGGGCTTCTCAGCCTTTGCAAGGGCTCACATTGCATCAGCCAGGCTTGGAGGAACTCAGTGACACCCAGGAATCTCCTTTCTTCTCCTGCTTTCAAAGCTTTTCCTACTTTCATCTGTTCTCCAGAAGGACACCAGGTGTCCCCTGGGGTACTCTTGGTACCACCTGGATGAGGACCAGACAGGGAGCACACACTGAGAAAACCCAAATCCAAAAGTTTTGTCCTCAGGCAGGTAATTGGTGACTGGGCTTTGCCTACACCGAGCCAGTGGCTCTGAACGACATGGCAGGTCCACAGGGTTTTCCAGACTTTTCATCAGCTTGCCACCGTCATACATAAATCCCAGCCCAGGGAAATCTGAATGAGCTTTCCCTGTTTTCCACGATCCCAAACCCCAGAACTTTCCCATCAAAACTCAGCACCAGCAGAAGAACTATGCTCGGTGCAGGGTCCCATCTGCTCTCCAGAAGGTGATTCCCATTTCACAAGTCCACCTGGCATCTTCTAGCCCCAGCAGGACCCTTCAGCCCCAAGCAACGATGCTCTTTTAGGGGAAGGCTTCATTACCCAGTCCGGTAGTGGCCATCCCATTACCATGTCCTTACTCAATTTTTCCCCAACACCCTGCAGCAAGAGGGAAAAATTCCCCATAGCCTTTGGTCCTCCCATCCCACCACCTCAGGGCAGCATCACCTTCCAGGCTTCCTGGGCAGACCTCCTTCCTGCTCCAAACATCTTATGTGGCTTAGTGGATGGCCTGAGGCTGAGTTGCTGTGTCCCTCTGGCTTTGACTCTGAGGGACTGGGGACAGACTGAGGAGGCAGCATAGGATAACCAACCCCATGGCTATACAGGTCAAAGCTTGGAGACACTATAATGTCCTGGGATGGTTGTAAGACAGTTCCATCCCCCAATACCCACATTGTATCCCCACAGAAAAATTGTGGGCAGCACCTGGGGAGGTCCTCCTCCATGTCACCAGTTCAGAAGTCCAGGAGGAAAAATAAATCCCAGAGGATAAATCAATAAACTTCTCCCAAACATGGTTTTAATTATCAAGAAGAGAACCAAGGATTGATGGCAGGAAGAAGAGAAGAAGAGGTCAGTGAGGAGAGGGAGGAGCAGACGCAGCTCTGATTTAGCTGTTAGCAATGTGTTTCATCTGCATCCAGCAAAGATTAAGAAAAGGATTCATTGAAAAAAACCAGATGTTAACACATTTGCAACCCAAAGAGTCATAAAAAAAAGCCCACATTCCTGCACTGACGCCCATCAGCTCCTCCCAAACACAGGTGGCCACTGCTGACATCAGTTCCATGAGCAGGGACAGGAGCTGGCAGAGGAGGGGGTGGGAATATACCATCAGCTGCAGAAGGTGGGAGGTGTCTTAGGGCCCACCTGCTCATGATCCCCCCCTGTATCTTCAGCTTTCCCATCACCCTGGGCTGCTCCTTCCAAGGTCATCCCACTGATCCATCTGGGTGGCTGCTCCTTATTGGCATGAGCCAGGAGCACAGCTTCCCCTCTCCCCTCCAGGGATGCATGTCAAGCTGAGATAAGGATCCACTGGCTCCAGCACTGGGGCAGGGGAGGGAAAGATGTTCTCCCACCCATGGATGAGGTGGAGACCATCTGCCATCAGGACACCTGCTAGGCCAAAGAGCCTGAGGGCACTTTGCACCTATCACTGGGCAAGCCTGGAAAGGTGAAAATTAATATAAACTGAGATAAAACCAGGAGCAAATTAACATAAAATGTACATACAATCAAGAGAGGAGTGTGTGAGAGAGAAGCTGTTGCACTTTTCCTGGTGTTTCCAAAGCCCTTCTCTCCAGAGCTGCAGTGGGAGAAAACTGATTTTCCTCCAAAATGTTGTGCAGGTTGAGGCCAGCAGAGAACCAAGACCTTACCACGGGGAAAACCAAACCCAAACCTTTGATATGTTGGATCTCATCCTTTGCTGGACCTGGCAGGATGCTTGGGAGAGGGGGAGCTTCGAATCCCAGGCAAGGTTGTTTCATCTCCACCATGCCCTGGTTCTTGCCCACAAGGGAAGGAAGGGGACGTGTTGGCGTGATGGAAGCTCACCTGGATCATCCCACCGGCACGCCTGTGTGTGATGGGAGGGATGCTGGCTACAGCGGGGTGGGAAGGGGTCACAGGGAAGCAGCAGGGCTCACCGGGAGGAGCCTGAGCGGAAGGGTAGCCTTGGGCACACCAGCAGAGCCAGGATGCAGACGGCCGGGATTTTCAGCCGCTGAGTGAGCCAGCAGAGCAAACATTAGCAAAGAGCTCCCGAGTCATGTAAACAAACAACCAATTAAGAGATGAAATAAATCTCCCAGGTACATAACCTTTCTATTTAAACACTCTGGGCCTGGAAGAGTTCCAGAGCATCTGACCCAGCTTTGCCTGAGATCTCTCTGCTGAGGTCCCACGGATGAAAGGGGCTGGTTTTCAGGGAGTGGCTTCTTTTCTGCCTTTTGCCCCCCCCAGTTATATTATTCTTTTTTTCTTGTATTGGTTTAATTCAGAGAGAAAGACCCCAGCCTGTTTCCTCCTGCATCCCCTTCTCTGCATGGAGCAGGGCCTGACTCGCTCTCCGTTTCTGGAATAGGATTGACTGCATTGACCTGTTAATTATGGAATTTAAGGCTGGTATCGAGGAAATGGGGGCAGATTGACCCAGCAGCATTAAAGGAGGAGTAGGAAGAGAAAAGCCAGGCTTTAAACGGACGGCAGACATCCCTGGGGAGAGATTTTGGGAAAATAAGGATGCTCCCTCCACAGTAGGACAGGACATAAAGACTGAAACAGGTTAAACTTGATGGGTGTATATAGGAGAGGTGTTGACGGAAACGCCAGTAAAATCCTACAGCTCAGGGCACCCTCAGCTAGCTCCCTCCTTTCAGATCCAACACCCCACGGGCTGCCAGATCCCTCTCCTGCTCCCAGGCTTCTCCATGCAGCCGCTCTGCTGAATCAGGATAGCGAGGGACTCACCCCGCTGGCTTCAGCACAGCCTCTAATCCCAGGCTTAACTTTAAACCCAGGTTTGGGGTCCCACAGAAGACAGCAGTCACACAGCCCAGCCGAGGTCATGGCAGAGTTATGCTGACTCTTTCCAGGGATGGGGGGATGAACTCCTTTAATTAGAGCTGTTAGGTAGGCTTAAATCCACATACCTGCAGGATTTGGTTACCTGAAATTAAGCATGGAGGCTGCAGGAGTAAGGACCGTTTAGGGGAAGCATCACTACTTATTTTTGGAGAAAGAAACCCCTTGCTTGACACCAGACTAGCAGCTCTTTCAACCCTTAGTGACAGTGTTTCATCTTAAAATGGCTTTTACTGAGGTGTTTGATGAATCAAAACACTCTGCTCTGCCCCACCACCAGGTGCCCAGTCCTGCACGAAATATCTGGGGGCAGGGACCATCTTTTTGGGAGATGGAGTCTGCTTAAAAGACTAAAATATCTGCTTATTCAGAGGCCAAATGTGGAGATGCAGCCCATGTGCCAGAGACTAGAAACAGGGTGAAGGGGGGTGATGCAGGTTGGATGTATCTGCATCCCTGGCAGTGAGCGGGATAGTCCCCAAATCCCTCACAGCAGGGATGCTCAGAGGTTCCTCCCCAAACCCCACGATGCAGGATGCTCATCTGTCCCCAGACTCTGAGCCCCCATGGCACACAGGGCACCCACCTCCAGGGGCACCAACCCCACCTGCCCCAGAGTGGAATTTATAAGCAAAGACAGGAAAGGGAGGAAAAAATAGCCAAAAGCCAAGAAAACCTGCGCAGACAGGGAAGTGAGAGCCCCAAAGATAGCACTACCACTCTTTCACATCCGGGCTTTCAGTAATCACAGCTTCTTTCACTTCTCCTTTGCCCTCTGCCTGTTCCTCCGCTGCTGGGTTTTGGTTCCTCTCCACTCCCCCATCACCTTCCCCCTTCAGAGGCCAAGCCTTCAAACCACTTCAGCTTTTATTTCTCAGGGGTGCTGCCCATTCCCATGTCCCATTCGAGGTGGTGGGACATGATGGGGATGGGAGGTGACATCTCTTCTCCTGCAGTGATCCAGCTTGGATGGATGATCTGTGGGAGGATAGATACTGGGTCAGGGGAAGGAGAGAGGGGTGAGGAGTAAGAAGCAGAGCAGCTGGAGCTCTTTTTCTCCATGGCTTTTCCCAGATCTTTGACTCCCAACAAAGCCCCAGTAAACCCAACTATTTAATTATGATTATTTTTATAGAACCAGCACTCAGAGCTGGTGCTGGAGAGACACGCCAGGCTTTGTTCTGTTTTTGGTCATGTCACCAAACAGGACAAAAGAAACTTATTCAACACCAGTTTGATGTGAATGAGCAGATACACTTGTTTATTCTGAGTGCTGGGAACACAGGGGATAGCTCCTCTAAGCGTCTTTCATCTTAGCAACAAAATCCATTCCTTTTTATACCTTTCTGTTATATAAGTCCATCCTGAAATCCAACCTTTACAATGATTGGTTCTATAGGCTATATATCTTTATTCCAAAAGCAATAATTGGTCAATTCTACTTAGCTTTACTGATTGGAATCCTTGATATGCAGATCAAGATGGGAAGGGGTGAGGGGGTTTCCAAGCAGCATATATGGTCCAGGAACTTAACATAAATGTTCCAGTAACTTCTTGGCGAGGTATCCAAGGTTGCACACTTCAAACACAACCCTTCTTAACAATTCTATACATTGTGCTTCACAAGTTTCTACCTTGAATCTAACAAACTGTTTCTTTTATATGATCAAATCTCGATTGTTTTATCACAACTTCCTCTTCTATATAATGAAATCTTAATTATTTATCAGACTATTTGCAACAGTAACAGGAGTGTTGATGTGTGCAAGTGCTGACAGAGAGTCAATATTGACTTTCTGCTGAAGCAACTGGCAAGGTTCATAGGCTGGAAGCATTTGGGTGCTTCAGCTGCATCCTGTCTGCACCTCAGGAGCTTTTGCCCTCAATAAGAGCTATTTTGAATAGATGAAAAAACGCTGCTGTAAATAACATCTACCCAGAGCACCTCAGAGCAAACTTGCTCTGAGGGTATGCAGGATGCAGGTTTCCTGGAGATGCTGCAAAAACAGGAGCTCCCTGACCTCAGGAGGAGTATTCCAGAGCGAAGCAAGGGGCACTTGGCACCGCCCACCCCAGAGTGGGCTGCGCTCCAACATCAGCCATGTTCTTGCAGCCAAATTTTGCTGCCTTTATAAAGGGGCTGTGTTTGCCAGGTCGAGATGTGTTTGCACAGGGGGTTGATGCATGTAGGGGCAGCAGGAAAAAGGTCAGGGCTTCCCCCACCACCCCCATGCCCACTGGCAAAGGAAACCCTGGCAAGGTGCAGGCTTCTCCAAGCACACGCCTGGCAGGCACATGGTGCTGCCTGGCAGAGGGAAGGGAAAAAGGGACAATGCTTCCCTCGCCTGCCACTCATGCAAGAGCTCACTTTGGGATGGCTCTGTGATGGCTCCCAGACCCTACGCTGGTTCCTTATCCTCAGGGAAGCGGAGCAGTGGTCTGGAGGGCAGCTGCAGCCCTGGAAGCACAGTTAGACCTGCACAAACACAACAGCTCAGATTGTAAATCATTCGCAGTTAGGAAGTTTGGCTGACCCACGTCCATGGAGTTTACCTGGAGCTATCCCGTGGCCTCAGAGCTGCAGCGGATTTGGGGGATAAGAGCCCAGGCGGAGTAAGCTGTGCTTGCCTGTAGCAGGGATGGGAGGCTTTCAGCTATTTTTTCAGGCACATGTTCCCATTTTGTCCCTTTTTACACCAGATCCCCTCTTCCAGGGCGTTTGCCAGCCACAGGCTGGGCTCTCTACGTGCTGCATTTCTTCAGGTTGATGTGGCTTATCCTTCTTCCCTCACGCTTATCATGCTGGAGTTTGTGAATCATATTTCTCTGAAACTATAAACCACCCCAGTGCCCCGTGTAAATCAAATGAGGCAGAGAGCAGAGCCAGCCACAGAAGTTCAGGCCACTCTGGGGGCACGGCAATCCTGGGAAAAGGCTCTTCTAGCCATCCAAGGAGCCATGCAAGAATAAATCCCTTTTGTAAAGCTTTTATCGCTGTGCTGGCACCCCAGCAGCTTGTTTTGGCGGTGGGAAGCGGAGATGGCACACTGCCTGTCCTTGCGCGTTCACCCGCTGTGCCAGAGGTGCTGGAAGCAGGACGTGGGGGGATTTCCTGGATATCCCTGCTGCTGGCAGGGCTGGGGTCAGGGGGATGAAGGGGTGCTCATGGCAGCTGGCACTGGACATCAAAGGCTTTCTGGAGGCTGAATGCCATGGGAGCAAGAGCTGGGAGCATGCCAGGCTCTCCCAGCTTTCAGTCTGAGGTATCTGCAATCCCATTTGGTGGAGCCTGATTTTAGGAGTCTCCATGCAGAGCCCATCTCTCTGCACTCCCTCCAGGGAGCCCAGGAGCCTGTGCTCAGGAGCAGATTAATTTTATCTTCATTGTGATGACACAGTCATCTTTTATTCCTCATCTCATGATGGCTTTGTGCTCATTCCATCCCCTTTGTTTCCCCTAGAGAGTCAGAAAAGCAAGGTACACCACCAAATCCAGGACTCCCAGGGAAAAATTCCAGTTTCCATCTAAATTTCATGTTGAAATTCCAGGAGTAAACCACCAAACAACAGCTTGAGACCTAGCAGGGAACTGCCCCATTGGATTATTTCTCTCTGCTGTGCATCTCTGAGCATCCCAGCTCCAGGGAATTCAAGCTTCTAATTAAGCCCAATTACTCCTGGAAGCAATTTTTCAAGCACCCACCAAGGCTGCTGACCAGAGCAAGAACCCTGCACTGAGAAGTTCTAATTGCAAGGTTGTCCTGCCAAAACCGAGCTATCGGTGTCTCTGGTGCCAAGGAGTCTGTGCCAAGCCATGCCGTGTCTTTTGGCACCGTCCTTACCACCAGTCAGGGCGATTCAGCTGCTCTCAAGCATCTCCCAAGTCAGGAGCGCTGGTGAGGCAAAAAAATTAAGAACATTGAAAGCCAAATCATGAGGGCAGAGGCCAGGACGACCGCTATCCCTTTGGATTATCTCCCTTTTCTAAAAAAAAAGAAAGCACTTGCCCGTCACTGTTAATCTTACAGGAGGAAGACTCCCATCTCAGGGCGTTTTTTTTGAATCCTGCCAGAGCAAGGAAGGGGGAAAAAAAAACCCCTGTACAAAACACTGCCAGGTCTCACTTGCCACCACCGATTTGTCACCCTGTGGCAGCCATCGGCTCTTCCAGCAGCCAGCTCCGCTGTGGTTGGGGAGCAAAGCCTCTTCCTGCCACCTCACGTGCTTTGGGGGAGCTGGAGGAGGCGGCATCGGCGCTCGCCGGGGGTTTTGGGGGGGGCAGGTGCCAAATCCGGAGCGCCGAGGTGCAAAGCCGCCGCACCAGGTGCATCACACAGGCACGACTGCTAGAAGTCTAAACATCGGGAGGGTTTATCACTTTTTCTAAGAGCTTGTTTTTCCCGCTGCAGGCTCCCAGGACGGAGGCGTGGGATGGGACAGGCATGTGGGATGATGCAATTCCCATCACAAGTCCCAGCTAGGGAGCCAACTCCTTATCAAAGCCAGACTGAAGCAGCATCACAGCAGCTCCATCCTCCTCGGATTCCCCCCTGAATTCAAGCAGCAAAGGGGTCTCATTGAGTTTGGGATGGGGGAAGCAGCTGGAGACGTGGATGCTGAGAGTCACATCTGAGCCCAGGAAAGGAGGGCTGCTGCCTTAGCTGAGCTTTTGTCCCGACTCTTTATCGCTCCCAAGCCATGCTGAGAGAAACAGTTTTAAGCAGGATGAATGAAATTGCAACACAGCAGGATTCCTGGGGATGCTGCCTCAGTCATCCCAGAGTTTTATGGGAAAGTGAAACAAAAAAATCAGTGTGCAGCTTAAAAATAAGAGCTGAAGGAAAAGAGAAAGCACATGGGGAGTTGTCTTGGGCCTGCCCTGTGAAGCCAAGACACACACAGAGCTGTGAGGGATGGAGCTGGAAGCCTGAATGCCCTGAGGGATCCATCCCTCGGCAACTCTCGGTGAGCTCAGTGGCTAAGGAGACCCTGTACCTATTGCCGGAGCCAGCACAAAGCCCTGGTTTGGAATCAGGTCCTTCACTCATTGCCTCAAGCCTCATCCTAGAAAAGCACTGTCCCAAATCCCCTCCTAAAGCCTCATGTGACAGCACACAGGGCTTCTCCCAGCTTCTTCTCCTTTTCCACAGGGAAAAGCTCCTGCCTGCAGGCACCTCCCTGGCAGTGGGTGGAGAAGTGTGCCTGTGCCAGGCTGGTAGCTGCTCCTGCCTCCTAAAAGGAACTCGGCTTAACTGTTTCTTCTACCTACCCTGAAGAAAAGGTGGTTTGGGCACAGGTTTATCCCAGCCTGGAATGCTATCATGACTTGCTTCCAATTAAAAATAACAGCAATTATGCAGAGGTCCATTTGTCAACTTTCTGGAGCAGCTTAAGCCAGCACACCAGGCTTGGAAGAGATGAAGGCTCTTAGGAGGCATATGGTGTTTTGTCCTGGTATGAGGAATCTCACTGTTGAATTTTCTGGGCTGCCAAGTCAGGGATCAGAAGGAAGATAAGCAACTCTGACCGCAGATGTCCATGGCAGAGCCCCAGGGCAAGTGACAATTGTAACTGCCAGAATACACATCTCCCTTTGAGTAGGAGAAACAACATTCACCATCAAAACTCATGGAAACCCAACAGCATCTCTATTACTGCCTTCAATAAGCTTAAAGAAAGATCCTCTGAGAGGCTGAGAGCTTCATCATGTAAGAACATGAGCAAATGATGCAGGAGGTCACACCATAAATCCTGGCAAAATGCAAAGTTCACGACCACAGTACCACTACAGCCCTTTGCGAGAGCCACAAGCTCTGCTCACACCAGGATCCTTCTCAAAAGCTTTGACTCCCTGGATCTCTATCAGTGGAACAGTCAAAACAGGGAAAGTTCAGAGGCTTTTATTTGTGTGGGGTTGATAAGGCAAGCAAACCTAATGTGTTAACTTCCTCCCTCATGTGCAGCAGGCTGGAGGTTTCCCCACAGGCAGGCTGCACGTGCTGTACCAAAGGCCTTAAATTTGTCTGGGTTTAGTTAAAATACTGTGGGTCAGCAGTGCTCTGCTACAGCAGCATGTTTCACAACCCCACTTTGCTTCCATTTCCCCCTGAGCAAGATCACATTCCCAAGGAAAGGCTGGACTGCACTGGGGGAGCCCTGGCCTGGCCCACAAGGGGCACAGGATTTCCCAATTTATTCATGCCTGTCAGTTAACTTTCAAACTGAAAAGGACCACCTTAGGTGAAGTTTCACTTCATTCCCTTGGGAAACATGCACCCCTATGAGGTTTCAGGCTGTTAATTTCCTAACTGGATGGGCAGGTGGAATTTTGGAGCAGCCAAAAGTTACAAAAGGGCAAAGGCTAATTTGGGGGCTAGAGAGCTTCTTTCAGTCAATTTTTCTCCATATCTGATAAAAAAATACAAGCAGACACAATAACTTAGCAAAGATGTTAGGGGTGAACACCTTCCAGAGCAGCTACAAGAGGCAATTCATCAGAGGCAGGATTAAAAACTCTCTTTTATTAAGTTCCCAGAGGGAAAATGCTTTTTGGACAGTGACTCCTGCTGGGAACATGCAGCCAGCACAGCTACAGACCAAGCGTTGGAGAGCAGGGATAGTCCAAATCACACATGCTGGAAGGAGTTGGCATTATCCCCATCACCAGAATTTACACTGAATTCTCCTCTATAGAACAGTCCTTGGGGAAGCAACTGGAGCTGAAAAACCTTCTGCAGCCTCTTCAGAACAGAGCATGTGTGAAGTGCTGGGGGCTGAGCAGCCTCAGGAATGTTAGCCCCTGTCTGCAAGATAGTTTTTCACCCTAAGGCAGCACATTCTTGGCTTTGGTTTTCAAAAGTCTGCGGTGATGTACCACACTGCAGTTTGGCACCAGCTGGAAGACAACGGTTGGCTCCTTCTGTTGAAGAGCAGCTATAGGTATGCATACCACAGGTACCCACAGGCAGCTTGGCTTCCTGCTGGGTTTATCTCTAAACCATCAGAAAGGCACAAAACCACCATCTACATGCCAAAACATCAGCTCTGCCTTGGCACATCCAGCTCTTCAAGGATCCTTTTAACTCTCTCCAGGATGGTCCACACTTCTGCCATGGCACCTCGGCCTGCAGGGAAAGAGCAAAAGCACATCGTGAAATCCAGGGTGGGGGCAAGAGTGCAAAACCGTCCCGAAAAAGCGTGTGTGGACCAAAATTCCCTATTTCACCTCCTTTCTTCAGCATAAACGTTGTGTGATTTCCGCATCTTTTTGAAATGGTCTTCGCCTATACAAAAGACTTGCTGAATTCATGACATTCCCACGACTCTGCAGTGAGACCCACAGTAAGGCAGTCCTGGATTCCTACCAGCCTGAATCTTGGTAGTAACTCCTGGAGAAGGCTGAGTGCTGGACAGAACAAAAAGGAAAGCTTCTCCTTTCGGACTAGTTAGTTGCCAGATGAATATCTCATCTACTCTGTGCTGCTGCTTCCCTCTGAAATACTTTTTAAGCTCAGGTTCAGAATTTTAAGCCCAGAGACGATTAAATCATCTTGTCCAAGCTCATGTGCTGAACTCAGCAGTGGGAACTCAGGCCGTTCACTTCTGTTATTTGCTTGGAGCTGAGGAAAGGTGCTTTTCCCATAGGCATTTGCCTCCTTTGGAAGACTGAAAAGCAGTCTCTACTGAGGTTTTGTCCTGCTGGCTAATAGCTCTCATCATTTAAAATAACATGCCTTATTGCTCAGTGGAAATTAGTTCTGGGAGGTTCTGTTTTCCTCTTTTTCAGACCTGTAAATCCCAGAAGGTCTGGAGCATCCTGCAGATGAGCTGCAGGCAGATTTGGGCCCTTCTGCTCTTCTAACCTTGAGGAGAGGAGCTGCACCTGACAGGTCCTGCTGAACAAGAGACATTCCCTGACTTTCTCTGCACAGTTTGGCAGAGCTACACAATTCCAGAACATCTGCAAGGCCTGCCTTCTTCCTCCACCACCCACTTCTCCAACATCTCTGGCAATTCACACCTGGATTTTTAGGTTTAGCAAAGCAAAATCTTGCTAAGCAGCCCATCTCACAGCATAGCTCATGCCTACAGGTAGAAATCTTCCAGTGTGCCTGGCTTGAGAAATCCAGCCAAGGATGATGAAGATACTGTCAGTATGGAAACTATCCAAACAAGGAACTCATTTGTTTTAACTCTCTTTGACCTGAACTTTCTGTCTAAAGCCACCCATTTACTAAGGGAGAAAAATTAATCAGGTAAAGCTTGTAACACAGAAACTTGGTGATAGTGAGGATCTGGCACATTTCAGGTGAGACCAACCACATGGGTTGAGGAAGAGAAACCTCCTTTAGAGCAAAACAAACCACAATGTCAACAGACAAAACTGATGCAAACTGAATCTCTTCTGCACCAAATGTGTGAGTGTTGCTACATGCTTCTTGGGTGGAAACCAGGCAAACCCCTGTTTGTGGATGGAACCCACAAAAACAAAATGAGAGTGGAAGAGGCTGTGGGGTGAAAGACCTGAAAAAAGAGGGGAAGAGGTGAAAAAGTCAGTGGTGGAGTACTGGGTATTCAGAGAGATGGAATCCATTACTACTCTGCCATAATTTTCTTACAAACTGCCAGGAAAATCCTGGTGTTGCCAGCAGGAGGAAAGTCTTGTTGTGAATTGACTCCCAAACACAAGTGGGGTTGAGTCAGAGGTGGCTACTCCTCGCACAGCTGTCTGTGCCATCCCTCTCCTCCAAGCTCCTTCAGGAGTTTGCTCTCACAGCAGAGACAGCTGAGCTGGATATGAAGAAATTTGATGTAATCACATCTAAAATCCCAGTGGAAGGATAATCATCCAGGATATTTCAACTGATGCCTGAGTTACTTGACTACACTTAATTGTAAATATTTCCTAGTCTTCAGATCCAATCTCCAGAGGCATTGCAGCTACTTAAGGGTTCCAAAATTAGGCCAGCCCTAGAATTTGACCATGAAGGACTATATAACATCCCGGCTTAGGTACAGACTTTTTATTGAACTGCAAAATCCTGCTGGAGTTGGGGTTGTTACACAAAAGTAGGAGCATTCTGCTGTGCAGTTAACAGCATGTTTGCAATTTTGCTAATAATTGGGAGACATTTTACAGGCAGTTTGTCCAATAAAATTTTAATAAAAAAACAAATCCATTCATACAAATGGTTTGTATCAAAACCACTCCCAAAAGTTGAAAGACCTCCATTTAAAGCAGCTCCTAAAATGCAAATGAGACCATTTTAGTACTAGATCTTAGCACTGCAAGCTAAATCTATTGAATCTGAGCGTGACAACTTCCCCCACCCCCTCTTTCACTTCACAGATATATCTGATATCAAAACCCCAAATCAAAACTCCAGTGGGAAGCTGAAACAACACCACAAATGTTCAATGTGTGTCCAGCTACACCCTCAGCCACATCTTCAAAGGGCTCTTCCTACTGTCTGCTCTCAGGGACAAGATTTTATGCTGATGGCAGACGAAAACAGCCCCCAGTTACAGCAGAGGGCAAAGTCAGGACACCCAAATCTCAGGCTGATAACATTCACGGCAGAGTTTTCCTTCCCTTTGATCTCCTCTCTTCTTGAATGAGCATTTCTGTTCATTGAACATTGGGCTTATCTGAAAGCCTGGCTTGGATGGTCCCTTAAGACTACTTAAAAATTGATAAAGAGGAATAATACAGGGGAAAGCTTCAGCTTGTTTGTACAAACCCTGGCAGTTCAACATCTCAGAGGCCACACAACAAAAGGACACATGCCCCTTCGGGATGAGAGCAGCACTGGGGCAGGAAAGGGGTCAGAAGCCAGGGAAAAGGACTGACCTTCATCTCCACACACGAGTTTCTTTACTACACAGGGGATTTCCGTGTAGCCAAAGCCTTTCAGCTGCTCCACCTGACGAGCTGTGATGGGATGCTCCCACATGGCCGTGTTCATGGCTGGGCAGAAGAGCAGAGGCTTGCTCAGATCCCACGCGCGGATGACACAAGTCTACAAGAGAAGCCCAGAAGTGGGTTGGATTTTCTCATTCCTTCCCATCCCTTTGCTGCACAGAATCGCTTTGCCAGCCTGGATGTCATTTTGAAGCCCAAAGCCTATCTGTCAGCGCAGGTGGACTAACTCACAAGGCTGAGACTAATTTGTATCACATTCCAGCAAAGCTCATGTCTGACAGGCAGGAAAGATGAGGGAGGCTACAAAGAGGAGAGATCCCATCCCGGGGCCAAGCGAGCAGCCCAGGCTGGAGCAAACCAAGCAGGAACAGGATGTGCACAGACTGCCAGCCCATGTGGGAGACACAGGAGTTGAGGGGTGGCCACAGATCTTATCAACCACAGAGAAATCCCTGGGCAACACTTCTGGTAAGCCAGCTGTAAAGATAAACACTGCAAGTTGGCAAGCGAGTCTTTTTGAACTCATATGCCAACTGGTTCCATAACTCCTCATAAGGTAGCACTGCTGTTTCTGGGATACAAGCAGAGGATAACACAAACACATCTGGGCTGCTGCAGCGGATGCTGGCAGGTTACAAACTATCTAGCAGCAGGACTTCCAGATAATGCTGTATCACCTCATATCCGTAAAAAGATAAATGCTGCTTTTTCTTAATGCAATGCCCATCAGTTTCCCGAGGCCTAGCAGCATTTAAGTTATGCAAATGAGCTTCCCAGTGAGCAGCAGTCCCTGGTGCAGGGCCCTCCTTGGATCAGAGTCCTTATAGGAACCATGCCCATCCTTTTTATACCCTGTGACTTGAAGCCTTCCCACCACAAGGACATCTGCTGTAATCTTTTCTAAACTGCCAACCAGCAACTCTAGCACTTGCTTTCCTTTCCTGGAGCCACCTCTCCCTTTCATAAGGCTCTCTGAAAAGACTGGCAGGGGTCTGTGAAGCCATGCATCCCTGACATCTTTCCTGAGCTCTTCCCCCTGCTAAACCACCCATCAGATCCACAGTACTGAGGGGATCCAGAAGGACAAGACATTGCTTGTCCCTCCCACAGCTCTTTCTGACTTCTCTCAGAACCTCAGTAATCTAATCTGGGAGGACTTTGTTCATTTATATGCATTTCTTACCCAAAAGGCTGTTGGTCATGCAGATCTGCTGCTTCCTGAGAGATCTTTTGTGTGGTTAATGCCTGGCCATAAAACAGTCAGCCCCACTGAAGGCCCTCAGCACCCAACAGAGAAGCACACTTTCTTTTAATACACTTTCTGATTAGCCTGAAGAGCCTAAAGAGCACTTTCAATACTGAAAAACCAAGCCTGAACAAGCAAAATACTCTGTAGCTGAGACTGGAAAATGAGCATGTTTGAAAGTCTGTGCTATGTTAGGTGAGGAGGTGATGAGGTAGCAGGAAGTAAAGAGTTTTATCTAATCTCACAGGTGTCTTTCCAGATTACATCAAAAAAATGCAAAGAGGAACTCAAAGTGAGTGTATGTGTATGTGTTTCTGTTCATGAATGAGAGAGAGTGTGGAGGTAGAAAGAAATACCATCCTCCAGAAAAAGCAGGAAAAGCACAAAGTGGGGACTGGGATATAACAGGAGAGACTGACAGAACTGAGGAGTGGGAAGGGATGTAGATCAGAGAAGGAAAGACCCACTGTTTGAGAAAGAACAGGGAACCATCCTGAGGAAGGGAGAGACAAGCAGATGAAGTGGAGGCAGAACATGCAAATCTCACTGTTCATGATGCTGCAGAAGCACAATTTTCCATGAAGGAAAGGTCAGGCAACCCTGAGGGGTGAGAGCAGTGGCAGGCAGAGCCCCAGTTACTCACCAGCAGGTTGTCACAGATGCCATTGGCAACCTTTGCCAGCGTGTTGGCATCCAGAGGTGCCACCACCATCAGGTCAGCCCACCGCCGGAGCTCGATGTGCAGCACAGGGTCCGACCGACCCTTCCACAGCTGCGGGGGAGACAAGATGGAGATCACCAAACCCTCACAGGGGACGCTGGGAACAATGGGCAATTCACCCATCCCACCCCAGAAAACACATTGCCGTGTTTAGGGAGCACAGTTAAGGGATGGCAGTGATGTGGGGAGGTCCCTTCCCCACAAAGACAATTCACACATCTGACAGCCACAGATTTCAACTCACAGGGAAGAGCCTTCCCCATCCACAACATCCCTCAGCTTTGGAATTGTTCCTAATAGTTCCCTTATCATATATCACACCTGTGCAGGGAAAAGAGCTCCATCCTACTAGCCAGCTGAAGCCAGGCAGGACAAAACCAGGGGCACATTTCCTAGGAAACCTATGTGATTTATAAGCTTCACACTGAAGTGAAGCTTTCCACTGGCTTTTAATGAGGTACACACCCCTAACTGTACAAGTCACTTTTAATTTGGATGCACAACCATACTCACAGAAGCAAAGGAAAGCCTCCTAAGTACTGCAGGCAACAGTCCTGTTGACTTTCTCCAGGATGGATGAGGTTTAGCCAGATAGGCACTTCCCTCCTGTCTTGGCTCTTAGAATCACAGACTAGCTTAGGATGGAAGGGACCTCAAAGCTCACCTTGTTCCAAGTTCCTGCCATGGACAGGGACACCTTCCACTAGACCAGGCTGGAGCAAACCAAGCAGGAACAGGATGTGCACAGACTGCCAGCCCATGTGGGAGACACAGGAGTTGAGGGGTGGCCACAGATCTTATCAACCACAGAGAAATCCCTGGGCAACACTTCTGGTAAGCCAGCTGTAAAGATAAACACTGCAAGTTGGCAAGCGAGTCTTTTTGAACTCATATGTCAACTGGTTCCATAACTTCTCATAAGGAAGTGTTTAAGGCCAGGCTGGACGGGGCTTGGAGCATTCGGCAGAAAAGTCAGATCCAAACCGTTACAGGCATCCAAAACTTCTTGAAATATCCACTCTGGAGTGATTATTTCTATTTTCACTAAAGCCCTGAGTTGCTCAAGCGAATTCTGGTCTTAAGAGCTCAGGTAACTGGGAAAAAGTCCGGAGAAGCAGCAAACAGCATCAGGTGCTTAATTCCCGAGAGGACACACAGCCACAGCTCAGCACAGGGTGCATCGGGGCCACAAACTGCTCCTCCTCTGAGTCATGGGAAATCACAACAAAAACAAAGCATCCAGAAAGCTGGGGCTTCCTGAACACCTTTTCTACCTCTTCCACTCACTTGTATTTTTTCTTGTAGTTTCCTTGTCAGAGTGAAATATCTCACAGAGATGCTGAGCATGCTGTTGGAGCAAGTCCAGAGGAGGCCACCAAGTTATGAGAGGAATGGAGCACCTCTGCTATGAGGAAAGGCTGAGAGAATTGGGATTGTTCCGCCTGGAGAAGAGAAGGCTCTGGGGTGACCTAACTGTGGCCTTCCAGTACCTGAAGGCAGCCTGCAAGAAAGATGGAGAGAGACTATTTATAAGGGCCTGGAGTGACAGGACAAGGGAGAACAGCTTCACTCTGACAGAGGACAGGGTTAAATTAGAGATTAGGAAGAAATTCTTCCTTGTGAGGGTGGTGAGGCCCTGGCACAGGTTGCTCAGAGAAGCTGTGGCTGCCCCATCCCTGGAAGTCTCCAAGGCCAGGTTGGACGGGGCTTGGAGCAACCTGGACTAACAGAAGGTGTCCCAGCCCATGGCAGGAGGCTGGAACTGGATGAGCTTTAAGGTCCTTTCCAACCCAAACCATTCTGTGATTTTATGACTGCTTCCCATTGTAAGCATTCCATGCCTGCTTTCCAGTGTGCCAGCAGACCTCAAAGCCAGACCTGCAACTCTTCTATTACCCCACTGAGGATTGCTCAGAAATAACTGCCTGGAGCTGTAGCATCCCGGGATCCAGTAGATCTCCACCAATCTCTAGACCAGCCAGAAAGTTTCCTGGCCACTGCCACTGGCATGTCTCTCTCTGGGGCAGCCGGATACTCATGTGTGAGTGCATTGTCGGTAGTGGTAAAGAGTAGAGCACCTTTTACTAGGATCACTACTGCAAAGTAGGGATAAAATGTATGGAAAAAAACCCAACTTGATGGTTATACAACAAACCTCTCCATACTCAAGGACTCTCCAAGTGTGTCAGCAAAACTGCAGTCAGGAGAAAGAGCCATTTTACAGGGTGTGGAGATGTTCATAGCCCTGACAGCTGAGCTAAGGAGAAGAAGCCGCTGCCTTTGTGACAAGTATGACTCACGGCAAGCACCAAACAAGCTCACCACAGCTCTGCAGTGGCTTTCTTGACATTTCCTGACACTCCTCTCAGAGCAGCTGATTCCAGGGTGGTGAGAGAGCACTGCCTGCTGCAGGTCTGCTGAGGCGGGACAAAATCCTCCAGTACATCAGGGCAGTCTCTTTCTTCTTCCTCGTTTACATCATGGTCTTCGAAAGCCATATTCCAAACATACATTACTAGACCAAGGAGTGGGTCCTAGCTCAGGATTAAGTAAGGAATAAGTGTGGTTTCTTGCAAGAACAACTCACCTGCCATTCATCTTCATCGCCATAGAGGGTGACAGGAATCTCCTGAGCATTGTAGAAGTGCTTTGCTCTCTCAGTAGTGACCACCTTCACCTCGAGCTAAGCAGAAAGAAAAAGACCAATGGTTAGATTTGAGGACAATTTTGAAAGCTCTGTGGCTTCTCAGAGGACCTTGCCTATTCAAAGCTGAAAGGCCAAACCACCGCAGACATCCACAGGAGCCAGAGACTCATTTCATGCCAAACTAAAATGGACAGGTCCCCACCTCCCAAACATGTTCATACCAAGGACAGCAGAGAGGGCAGTGCAGGTGACAACGAGGTGTAGTTCTGCACAGAACTTCAAAGGGACAGCAAGAAGCAGCAAACCAAAGGCCTGTGAAACTGAAAGATGCCCTTTAATCCCCAGACATGCCTGCAAAAGGGAGGAAGGGAGCATCTTGCCTCAGCGGATTCCCTGAACCACAACTGCCATGGTGGCATGCCAACACGGCACTGCCAGGACTGCTCTTCCCACACTGGGAGCGAAGAGGAAGCTCTGTGCCAAGAGAAAGCTGAGTGATCAGCAGAGGTTCTGAGAGACACGCAGGTATGCTGCGGCTCAGCACCCACCTCTGCTGCACAAGGCTTCCCAGGAAAGAGCAGCTTTGGAACACAGAGTACGCTTTCCTGGTTGAAAGGATCATGTCATGCACCTCTCTCGCTCCACGATCTCCTGATCCCAAAGGTGGGAAAGAAGGTAGAGACCACGGGATGCTACATTTTAAAACAGCGTTAATTAGACTTGCTGATCTTACCAGAAGCAAGTGGGAGTTGTGTCTTCCAGCTATCCTTTCTATCAAAGCAAGATAGTGGGAAGAGGAAAGCCTCTGTGTAGGTATGCTCATAGCACAGCATTTTTGTGCAGTAAACCAGTGGCTTCCACAAAGAGAGACCGGGTGAAAGAATATGAAGGTTCTCTCTGAAATCTCAGATAAACCTACAAAGCCAGTGGAACCTTCAGTTATTAGCATATACTGGGAAAACCCTATCCCATCCCTTAGATCTGACACACATGCTTATGAGGTGCTAAGGTGAACCTCTCATTTCCTGCAGAAAACAAGTGGAAAAAGGTTTTTTTCCCCTGGTTTGTACCTGTCCTGTGAGACGTAGCACTGATAAATGCTGCCAACAGCTCTTGCCACAAACAGTGAACCGCAGGTGCCCTGCACACACCAGGTCCAGCCCCAAACCAGAGTCTGAGTGGCTTTGCATGCCCTGACCCTCCGTGCAACCGGACTTCCATCTGCAATTCCTCCCAAGGATACTCCTTAAACCAGTCAACAGACAGGCCAGCACAAGGAAAGAACACTCTGAAGACTGGTAATGTGGAAGATGCACCTCAGGCCACTGATTACAGTGAAAAATATCCCTTTTCCATGGTATTATCCACTTTCAACTACTACCTGTGCCTTCCAGCAGCTCACAGAACCCACTGTGTGGTGTGAGATGGGGAGAAACCAGCCTCACCAGCAGCCTCTGCCTCTTGGAAAATTGTGGCTTGAGGTAGAAAACTGCTGAAGCACTCGGTGTGGGCACCCTTGCTGAAACCAACTGCTAGAAACCTCCAAGTTCTCTGCAACAGGAGTGGCTGACGTGACAAACCACATTAACCCACCTCCCAACACCATTTATTCGATTGGGCACGGGGCAGTGTTGATTCCCTGCAGGCTATATGAGCAGAATAACAGCTGGGAGCAGAGCAAAATCCCAGCCTTAGCATATTGTGGCCTTTGGTAATTTTCCTCATTTCCTGAAGTAAAAAAGTCAAGGGAAAATATAGCTGCACATGACACCAGATTTTTGGTATTATATATTTGCTTCTTTGCCTCTTCTAAATGTCTGTTCTTTTCTGAGTGACCCTAACTTGGAATCACAGCTGTTTGTACTGGTTTTGAGCATGAAGATCATATTCACAGCCATGAACTAACTGTATTATTTCCACGCTAACCTCACCCCACAGGAAGCTGCTCAGAGCCAAGCAGCAGCACCCACAAAGGTGCTAACGCCGCTCTCTGCAGCTCACCACGGGCTCGGGTGAGGTGTTAACCTCAGTCTGCAAGAGAATATTTATTTGGGGATTTTAAAGAGCACTGTGCAGTTTGAAGGGGTATGTCTCATCTCCAAAATGGTACTGTTAACAAAAAAATAATTATTTCTTCCAAGCATAAGCCCAGGATTAGAGAACAGCTCTGGCTTTTGAGCACTGCATCCAACCCACTACAAGCTAGAACATACCAGAGGGATGGATGTTCAAGGACTCTAAGTGTTGGTGACTCTATCACTCCACCAAGAAAACTGCTCTGAGTTAAATATTTTCCCTAATGAAGGTTTTTTGGTGGGGTGAGCTCCAGGTTTCCTTGTTCTCAGCAAGTCCTTCAAGTCCCTCCAGCTATGCTGCAAAGAGATCAGTGTTCTCAAGATCACTTTAGCCTACAGAGTAGGTGCTTTTTTTTTTTTTCTATTTACCTGGCTGACCCTCTGTTTGCCTGTGGATATCTTAATAAAGGCAGTCTAGCCACACTCAAATTCCCTCAGAGGAGACAGTTTAGATTAGTTAGAGGTCTTCGACTTAGACCACTTAAGCCAGATCTCCAAAACGAAACTTTACTGCAAAACTGTTCTCCTGTCTTCAGGCAACATTGCTGGTCTCTGTTAGAGGATTCTCCTGGCACAGCCCTTTCTGCTCAGGTTAAGGTTGTGTGTATTTTTTAATAACTTTCCCAGTTTTGGCAGCAAAATCTTTATAGAAAGCCTGAGCACAAGCAAATGTGCAGATCCTCTATTAAATGGCACTTACGAGCTAAGATAGAGGCTGCCTGGCACAGGCACAATGAAGTAACATGGCGTGATTTAAGCCTAAAGTTCAGCTGACATCCTGTAGCTTCAAGGACAAAACATCTCACCCATAGAAAGGTTTGTCCTTGCCTTTCTTTATCAGAATCACAGAATGCTTTGGTTTGGAAGTGACCTTGAAGGCGATCCAGTTCCACCCCACAGGGTGCTCAAAGCCCTGTCCGACTTGGCCTTGAACACTTCCAGGGATGGGGCAGCCACAGCTTCTCTGGATAACATGTGCCAAGGCCTCACCTCCCTCACAGGGAAAGAATTTGTTCCTAATATCCAATCTAAACCTTCTAGTATAAACTCTTTCAGCTTAAAGCTATTCCTCCTTGTCCTGTCCCTCCAGGCCCTTGTCCAAAGCTCCTCTCCCCCTCTTCTGAAGCTCCTTTAGGGACTGGAAGGGGCTCTAAGGTCTGCCCAAAGCCTATTACTAACCAATATCCTGCCAATATGATTTTTGCCATGGTGTGCCTGCCACTGAAAAACTGTACAAATGAGGTGTGTAAGATGATGAGACCCTGTGCTGTGTCTCCACCACACCAGGTGCAAGGCCAACTATCTGCACACATCGAAATTTCCCAGAACTCCAAAGAGTTTAAACAAAAGGCAGTGCACTGTAGTCACCCTTGAGAAGATGTTAAAGTTTAATGAGCAGCAAAGATCACCCTGCCAAGTTTCAAGCCTTTGACCACACCTCCTTTGATAAAATGCCTTCCTTTGGCTCCTGCCTTACCTCAGCCGAGGGCTTTGGAAAGTTCTTCTCCAGCAGTAAAGAAACTTATGCAACAGCCTTGTGTAGGATCCAACAAACTCAATGGGAAAGTTACACTGACTCAGCAAGCCTTGAAATCACAGCAGAAATGAGTAAATAAGTAATTTTCATTAATAAATTTAGCGTTAGAAACTCCTGGATGTTTCACTTTTGCTTTTTATGCAACTGCAACATAAAACCAGTGGCCACAAAGCCTGCACCAGATGTCACAGTCCTCTGGGTCTGCACAGAGAGTTTGGGTCCAGCTATCTGCAGCTTTTAATTATGAATCAAACACTCAGAGAGAAGGCAGGGTTTGACTCACATTCCTACGGTGGATCATTTGCATTCTGCTGTCACAAAAGGATGTTCCAAGCATCAGGAAAAAAGGAAAAGAGACAATAGCCAAGCTAATCCAAGACAGAAAGGATTAGGAGATCCGTATCTTTGGCTCTGTGCTGATCACTCCCTTCCTTGGTATCATTTTTCTTTGTCCTTACTTCAGGCTGGGACCTTTGACCTCACTAATCACCTCAGGTGAAACAATAAATTAACTTAAACTTCTCTTTGCAACCCATGCCTCCTCTCCAGTACCCTTTCCAGCTTGTATATCAACATAAACCAGATAAATCAGCACCTCCTGTGCCTCTACTCAACGCATTCACAAGGTAAAGCCTCCCAAATCATTCTAAAGCATATTCATGAAGCAATCTAACTAACACATCTCAGATTTAAGTGCTCCCTCTTGCTTCTGCCACTTTATCTTTTTGCTGCTGCAAAATACCCGCTCCATTTCTTAAAAAGTTTCCTCTAACTTTATTCTACAGCAGAAAAGAGCATGTTTCCCTCCCTGCTCAGTTACCAGTGGCCCCTGCTGGGCACTTGTGCTACTCCAGACAATTAAGGGTAAAAAAAACAAAACAAAACAAAAAAAACGTGCATAGACTCATATAGCAGTTTGTATTTTCTATTTCTGGTTTTATAAGGTCTGTTTCCCCCTCTCTTGGTCAGACAGCAGCGTTTATATTTTGAAAATCCATATCCCACTGATGGAAAACTGCAATATCCTGGAGATTTCAGGTTCCAGGTCCATCACTTCTGTCTGCAGCCACATCTGACAATTTGACTGACAGGGACAAATTCCAGAAAAAAACCCACCCAAAGCCAAGACCTATTCAAGTGTTAATTGATAGGGGGAAAAAAAAAATCAATTCTTAAAAGCTGGAGGAACAGTCCTCCAAAAAATTGTTATACTAAAGGGCTCCAAGGAGGAACTTTTCATTTCATGTGAGCTCTCCTCAAAAACCAGGGTAACTCCAACCTTACAAAGCTCCACCAACAGCTTTTACTCACCCCAGGGATTTTCAGCAATTCCACGATGAGCAGGGGCAGCTTCAGAGCAGCCACACTTCCAGTCACTCCCACCAAGACATGGAATTTTTTCTGTGGCACGGGTGAGTTTTTTCCTGCTGGAATTCCTGGTTCTAGTGGGGAGACAGGCTCCATGCTCCAATCAAACTCTGCAAGCACAAAAAAAACAAAGACATCGGACTAACAGTGCCTCCAACCACAGCAGGGCTCCAAACCCAACATATTCCAGAGAGCACAGATCCAAACCTGGACTCTGCAGAACTCAGAGTAATTCAAAACAAGAGTCTAATCCACAAAGCTTTCAAGCACCAGCAAACCTTTAAACTCAGCTTAATGTTTAATTGCAATTTTCTCTCAGATGCTGTGAACACACCCTTAAAACGTGTACTAGGAGGCCACAAAAGTGCTCTGCTAACCCCAGCCTTAAAACCAAAGAAAATCTGCTCTCACACACTGAACATGCTCCAGAATTTAGGATAAATACCTTTCACATCAAGTGCTGCAAAGACACACAATGCCTAGCTGAGTTGCTTTCTCCTTGTACTCTTGGTGGATAAAAAATTCAGGTAGATGTCTTAATATCTAAAAATTTGGGGTCTCAAGGCAAGCAAAATCATCCTATTTCTTATTGTATTTCTAAATATTTAGAACAGCACTAGAAATTATTCCCTAGCAGCTTTAAATCAGGTCCCCTGCCTCCTCCTGGCTTCCTTCCCTGTGCTGCTGCCACACCAGCAAAAATCACAAATGACTGTTCTGGTGAGGAATTCATTAGAATTGACACAATTATCTCAAATATCAAAATATCATCAATTAACAAGTAATTAGCAAAGAGTAAATTCAGTTCTTGAAAAATCATTATATTCAGTGAAGTTTGTTCCATTCTAGCGTTATTGTTGTTATTCAGACAAAGCTGCTTGGAAGCACTTTGGGTGGAACGACGATGAAGAACAAGATGTTTAGGCTGCCCTTCTTTTTGGGACCAAGCAGGATGTTGGAGTGAGGGGGCTGGATTCCTCAGAGAGAGGAATTTCACAGGATCATGGAAGGGTTTGGGTTGGAAGGGAAATTAGAGGTGATTCAGTTCCACCGTGGGCAGGGACACCTTCCACTGTCCCAGGTTGCTCCAAGCCCCGTCCAACCTGGCCTTGGACACTTCCAGGGATGGGGCAGCCACAGCTTCTCTGGGCAACCTGTGCCAGCACATCAAAGGGAAAAATTTGTTCCCAATATCCCATTAACCCTTCAGTCGCTACCAGGAGCAGGTTAACTTGGGATCCTTCATGGTTGTGCAGCAGTTACGTGGAATTCCGAACCCCTCACCCAGACAAACACCCTTCTAATCCCCTAACAACACCACTACCACCTTTTTTTTCCATGCTCTGCTCAGAATTAACATATTTAACTCCAGCCACAGAAGTTTCTCAGAGTGTTTATAAAATGTGTTACCTGGATAAGAGCCCCATTTCAACTATGCTAATTAGCAAGGGTAATTAGAGGTGAGGAAATGTAACAAGCACACTGGCTGGGGGATTTTAATGCTACTACATGCTTCATATATTCATCTATATCTAATTAAAATTAGAAAGTTATTGTTTATTTATAAATAATTAAAATTATTATCTAATTAAAAACATCTTTAGGATGCTTTCAAAATTTCCCTTATGATTCCTAAATGACAATTAATTCCCCAGATCATCCACAAATGGAAGCCTGGGGAATAAGAGGTTAGGCGCCTTTTCAAAACGGGTCATAAATGATAAAAATTACAAAATAATTACAAACCCGGTAAAATATCTATAAAATAATACAAATTATAAAAATAATAAAATATCGATTAAAATTATAAAACTACTACAAAAGCGCTTAAACAAAAAACCGTAAAATAGCGGCAGAGGTAGAACAGTGATAAAAATTATAATAAAAGCTGTACATTAAAATAATATAGATAATACCAATTATTATATAAAATATATATTATATATTATATTATATATTAAACATGTTGCTATATATTTAAATATATTATTATTAANCATGTTGCTATATATTTAAATATATTATTATTAAATATATTGTTATA
>VZRE01006775.1:0-170500 GCA_013396775.1 Cephalopterus ornatus
AAGCACTAAGTGGGAGAACTTTCAAAAATCGAGATAAACATTTAACAAAGGCCACCTGGCTAGTTAACACTAGAGGCTCTGTCAATTGAGCTGGGCCTGCCCAAGCAAAATCCCTCCACATTGTAGATGGAGACAAAATTCCAGCGATTCACTTGAGAAGTATGCTAAGTAAGGCTGTGTGGGTTACCCCTGCCTCAGGCCAAGACAAACCCATTCGTGGGATTGTCTTCGCCCAAAGATCAGAAAATACATGATAGGTAATAAAGAAGAATAGAGAAATCCAGTGTGTACCTCAAAGTAATTTAACCTTGGGGAAAAACTAATTTTGTACTGTAAGTTATATTTTGCAGAAAGCTAGTCACCAAATGAGAACAGACTGAACTAAACTGATGCCAGTGTCCAATAATGAGACAGCTTGGAGCCATAAACCAGCCCTAAAACCGAACTGTGATCATAACCGAGAAAGGGCCAAGGATCTGAACCGAGCTGATGTTGATACCGATCTTCAATGACAAGCCACCAGCTCTGAAAGACAAACAAAAACTATATATATTTATATAAACGCGAGATGTAGGCGAACGCAAGATATAAGTATTCGGCGTTTCAGTAGCTTTTCCCCTCTCCCTTTCCCTTATGTTCATAGAGGGGATGGGGAGAGGAAAGGCTGCAAACTGTGAGGTTTGAGCATTCGACAGAAAAGTCGAATCCAAACCGTTACAGATGCTTTCTTATCTCTATACTTCCATGAAGGGACTTCATACAAACCTCTGTGATTTTGGAATATTTGTGTCTCAGAGGCCTGCATGGCACTCTTCCTCCTAGCAAATGTTTTGTTACTTGTACTTAAGACTGGACAATTCTAGGAGGCAAGCAAACAATACTGAGTAATGGCAAACATTTCAGCTTTATTTAGACTGGTAAAATTATTGGCAAATTCAATGCTGAGCTGCAGACTCCAATTTGTTCTCTTTAAAAGTACAAGGAAAACTGCTGTGAAGAACAAGCTGTCGAGATTATGTTAAGGAATTTTCTTCTGTCTTGACTGGACTGATGTGTGTTGGACACAGTGCTTTCCTTTGTAGTCCTGTAATTTGTAGATTAAATTGCAAAGTGGTGGGCAAAAGTACAGAAAAGGTGTCATTAATGTTTCAATGTGGCTGCTACTGGATGTCACAGCATCTGCCAAACTGACCTCTGCTCTCTGATAAATCAAGATGAAGAGAGTTCACTGTTCATTTCATACTTGCCAGTGTCTTCAGGTCTTAGGGCTTCACAGACACCACTGAGAAGCAAATGGATTGATTTCAAAGTTTCAGAAAAGTCTAAAATGAGTAAAAGTAAAAATAACTGAATTCAAAACTCCCAATTTAGGCATGAGAAAGAATAAAATCAAACAACAATAAGCAGAGATAACGTCTTGGTGGTCTGTTACTCATAGCATATATGCAAAGAGGAGAGAAGGGCACACAAAGCATCATATCCTGTACCCCTGTTGTTTGAGAAAGGATCATGGTAAAAAAAAACAAAAACAAAAACCACAGAAGACACTGGACCGAGAAGAGCAAATGCAATTTGAATTCTTTTCCTTCTGGTGGGGAATTATGTGTATGTTGAAATATTTCTTTCCTCCACAGCAGCCTACCCCAAATAGAGTTTTATTTTGGTTCAGTGAAACAAGATAATTTATGCCAGTACAAAATGTCTTACATAGGTAGAGCAGCTGAAAAAGTAGAACTAATCATGGCAATGGGGAGCTCTAGCCGTACAGAATTGCACAGTTTAAAAACTGAAGCACAGACTAGGCCTTGGGGTATCCCATGATTCTGAGATGAAAGTACAAAGCAACTTTATTAATATTATAAAAAATTTTACCCATAGATGAACTAAATCTGAAATAAGCCTTTCTTCTGAGGCTTCCTCTGTCTGTCAGACTTCTGTTTGTTTGTGAAGTTTACATGCTTCCTGGGTTTGACCAAAACCAGGGCTACTGAAATAACTTGAAAAATGTTATTACTCTGATGTTCCTGAGCCAGCTAGGATTAGAAATGACTGGAAATGTTATGGAAGAGCCTGTTTTCATGAGATTTCCATCCAGATATCTAGACCAAAGGGGTTTCTTGCTCTGTGAACTTACAGAACACCTTTCAGTGCTCTTTGATGTAAACTCCTTTTTTCCTGTAGCATAAAGAAAAATCCTCCCGTATTGTATCTATGCAAATTACAGCAAATAGAACAGTATAAGCTCAGCTTTTAAGATCATACCTTTTGTTTGAACTGTTAACACCTGAAAGATGGAGGTTTTTCCGGTTGTTAAAGTTGGGTATTACAGTTTGTTTGTTGAACTAGGAAAAGATTGTGTTATAATCAATCCTTTCAGGACCATGCAATAGGCATAGGAAATGCCATATTTTTTAAGCCAACAGAAACCAGAAAACAGAGAGTTAAAATCCTAACTCCATCCTTAGGGTACCTTGTTTTCTTTACACAATTACCTGTGGTCTCAGTCTGTTAGATGATCTCAGCAGGCATTTGCAGCAATACTGAGACCATTGACATAGGTATGAAGTTTCCAGCTTGATCTTGAAAGATCCCTTGTGTTTGTGGATTCAGGTCAGACATTTAGTCTTACTTGAACTTAATTGCTATTTGCTTTTGCTTTGCATTATCTTCTAAAAAGCAGTCCAGTCAAAGAGGAAGGCCTGGGAAAAACAAACTGCTTGACCAAAATGGCTTCAAAAGCAGCATTAGGACCACCTCCAAGTCTAAACACAGCTCTGGCAGAAAGGTTATCTCCTTGCTTCCCAAACCTTGCCGCTTCCTGCAGAAGCCCTTCTTTTTTTTTTTTTTTTTTGGCCATATCAAAACACAAAACTCTATTACCTTACCCTTGTCTTCCATATCAAGTTCAGACTTCTTGTGTGGGCAGTGTAGCCCTACTCTGACTCGCTTTTCCCGGTTTTGCCTCAAAATTTTGCTTTTCAGTCCCATACAAGGAGGTTGGGTGACCTGGCCGTTAGTGACCATCATTTAGGTCACAGTTATCTCTAGTATCCACCTATGGTTGTCATCTTTGATTAGCAAATACACAATTCTGCTTATCCTTTCTCAAGTTAGGGCAAGCAACCCTCCTGCTGGTTTCAGACCGCCTTTAAAAGTTGGATCAGTCTGGCAGGCTTTTCTAAACGCTTCAAACACCACTGAAAGGACACTGCCATTAAAATATGCCCTTTGAGTTTTGTGTGCATGTTTCCTTCCAATATTTTAATGTATATATAACAAATGCTACCTTGATATATGTTGTCGGCTCAAATAGCAAGCTCTATTGATTCAAAATTTTATTCGGCTTCAGAGCTAGTAAGAAACTTTTCATCTGAGTTCTGTTTCTATGGTGATGATCTCTGCAAATACATTTGAATGTTTACATATGATGGTATATACTACTGAGACACTTATTTAAAGATCGGTATGTCTCATCAGAATAAGCAGATGAGCCTGAGACATTTTATCTCAGTTTAATGGGTTCCTATTATTGGCAGTAAATTTTTGTGCACATATTTGTAACTAAGACACAGTGGGCTGACAGCAATGTGCTAATGTTAGTCATTCCCATGAACAAAGGACAATTAGTTCCTAATTCACCTTCCTTTTGCTGTAACTCAATCCACACACGTGGGCAGTTACCATTGCTCTGATGATGCACAGCAACATCTATGCTGTCATGATACGCTGTCTAGATCACAGATCCTCTTCCAGGTAATTTAGCTTCTGCTATAAAGGTATTATAACCTCTTCTTTTTTATTCTTTCACAGAGATGAACAAAATGGATTTGAAGTGAGACTACGGCTGCTAAACTCTCACCTAATTCATATAATAATGACTGACTGACTGCATTTTAGAACAACTTCTGCAAGTAAATGAGGAATATGTTGCTCTACAGTTTAAGGCATCAGAAGTAAAATGTCAGGAGGCTGGCAAAACTACGCACACTTGTTTCTTAAAAAAACAAAAAATTGCCCAGAGCTGGTAGTGAATTGTAAATGTTTTGCAAAAATGCAAGGAAGCAGGTTATCCACATGTGAATAAAGAGACAAACCACATCATGCCCATAATATTCTATTAACTGAGAAGTCTTCGGTCAGTATGAGCATGGAGCAGGCTCACCTCTCTGCCTTGTTAGACCATGTCTGTCCAGACCACTTTCACTCTGCATAAAAAGCCTCTGCAAGAAGCATCTACATAGTATTGAGTAATACATAAGACAGGTAAGTAAAAGTAGCAAGCATCCATAAATGTGTTCATTACACCTTAGAAGACATCTGATGGTGGCCTGGCAGTCACCGCCCATGAGAACAGCAGTATCAGTGATGCTGTGGAGTTGCCATCTCTCAACTTTCAGTTTTTCCTTTGGGCCATATTACCCTCATGCCAATATTTTTCCTCTTGAAGCCCCCTCCCAAGTCATTAAAAAGGAATGGGAGTATTGAATTGCCAAGTAAATCTACCTTTATAGAGAGCTTTGTTTCCTCAGTGTCATGCTATATTGATGACTAAAATGTATAAAATTGCATTTATTAATACTTATTAATATTTAATACAAGCACTTATTTTTGTAATGAATACATAAATCTGTAATTACAGACTTATTAAATAAACTGAAGAGAAGAAGGCATCACATATTGCCATCTCTACAAAAATAATTGTAAACTACTGATAGTGAATAAGTAAGTGCCTGATAATCATAATTTTGGGACCCAGAAAGAGTTTCACAATAGCAACATTCATATAGTGTCTTAGTGACAGCTGAGATATGGCCCTCAGCAGTTTTATTAACTGCAGTGTCAAGGCTTAATGATGGGTTAAATTTTATGACCTGCTTAAACTGGTTATGAATGGTTGAACCTTTCCTTCAAGCTTGTTTACTTTTTTGATCCATAAAACTCACTATGGTCTTGCTTGTCAACTCTTTCAAAGGTTGATGGATGTCTTTAACCAATTTTCTATGAGACTTCTATACTCTTTAGATGATAAATTCCCGTGATTTCATTGTTGACTGTTATTGCTCTTAAAAACACTCTGATCCCCACAAGATATGGCCACATAAGAAAGCAATACTTAAATCTGTTTGATTAGCGGATAATTTCACCAAATATAAAAGAGCAACCAAGCAGTCCATTTTTGTCAGTAAGTTATCTATGTGAGTAATATTAATTCCTACAGAAAGCCCTTTATTCCTTGGAGTTTGTTAATAAATAATTATCATGTTCTGTTGAGTCAATCTGTCTAAATGGAAACATCAAGAGAGATTGTCTTGTAGCCTGTAGTGTGTAAAACAATTTTTCCTCAGTAGGTGGGCTGTTCTGTATTGTTAGCATTTTCATATAACATTCTTTTACTCCAAAGAAATGCAGCTCATCACTTTGATGTGATTAACTCATGGAAATATTTATTATAGAAACAGTGATTAAGTTTTGGTTCCAATACAGTTATAAGAATCCTCTAATCTATACCATTTTCCTTCAAGATAAACTGTTCCCAAGTTGAATCATAATATCCATTATCCCTTTCCTAAACATTATTCAACTCCAAAGTATTTCAACTAACCTGCTCAAATATTAGCGACACTTAATTAGTCCATCTCTTTCAAACATTTTTTCAGTTCTGGGAATGTAAATTGTTTTTGCTACTGAAATTGTGGCAAAAAGCTATTCCCCAGCGTGGACCCAGTTTACAGCGAGATAGTCTTCAGTACAGTCTTACAGTGTCTGTTATGAAAATCCTCGAGTTACATTTATGTGTTTCAAAATCATGACCAAAGCATTTAATAGATTTATAATACTTAGTGGATAAGCCAAGTAATTTTTTCCTTTCCTTCACTCTGAAAGGGTGGGGTGAAATATCCTCTTTGGGTACGTGCAGCTGCACTGCTTACAGGAGCCACTCTTTGTCTGCCCCATGGTAAGAACTGTGAATCTGTCTGTATTCTGATGGATTAATTATGCTTAAACACCGGGATGAATGAAAATGGAATTCGGCTCCATAACTGTTAAAAATTTGATGTATACAGATGTCATCTGAGCCCCACTGTCAGAAATGTGTAAAATTCCAGTGGCAGTCAAGGAGTTGGATCAGATCCTTAATTCTCCAAGCTATTACACGTTATCTCCTCTCCACTTCCCAGGCTCCAGTTTATATGTGACAGCTCTTGACTTGTGGATAGTTAGAGTCCCATTGTTTTCCACCTTTCAGTCTTTTTCTCAACACAGTCCATTTCCCTAGCAGAATTAATTCCAGCTTTGTTCTATAAATGCCAGTCTCTTTCCTTAGTCACTCTAGGCATTGAGCCAATGAATTCAGACTAAACAGAGGATATTAATTTTACTTTAGCATGTATGTATTGCACAAAGGCTGTGATGCATAAGGGTTTACTTTCAAGAACTACAGTGAAACATTTGTGTAAGGTCTCAAATTTGAACATCGGAGATAACTTGATGAGGGAATTGGAGTCACTTAAGAGGAAATCCTCTAAGATTTTCTGATTTTAATGATTAAATAAGAAAATGGGCTGTGAATTATGACCACCTAAAAACTGGATGAGACCAAATTAACCCTGGGCTATCACCTTTTGATATTCTGCATACTGGTGGTTTCCAGGAGCGGATTGCAGGAAGGTGTTGAACTCTGCCCCAAGTGCTTGAGACATTTTGTAACAGAGAGGGGGAAGACAGCAGCTGCTAGAATCTGAACACTACCTAGGCTTTTTTAAAAAATATAATTGTGATATTGGGAAAAGTGAAGCTCACCTTTCTCAGGTCATGGAAATAGCCTTGTAACCAGTGCAGCCAGCCAGTCTGTGGTGCCTGAGAAACCTGGATGTTAGTCAATGTTTGTTAGGAACTGCCAGCCAATCAGTAGATATAATTAAATAAATTAGGCTCTATGTTATAAACTCCGCTTTGCCTTAGGAGAGAATAGTTGGGATGTCACCCATGTCTAACTTCAGTAACTGTAGCTCAACTAATAAACATTTTCTTAAGGCAGACAACTTAGATATTTGACCGCTGTATTCTCTTGAATAATGGCATGAAATACTGGACCCCTGAACAAAAGGAGGTCTTGCACCTTGTATTTGTGCAACTGATTGGATTTCCCTAATTGCTCAGGGGCTTTATTGTTCTGCCTCATCAGAGCTGTGCAGACTTTATCTCTCACAAACATACGAGAAACGCAGACCTCAGCGCCCACAACTCTTTGCCACTCTTATCAGCTGATTAACAGCACAAAGAAATAACAAACAGCCCAAAAGGCATCACAGAAGTGAATGAGTTAACTACTTACAGAGCTGATGAGGCTGCCTGCTAGGGAAAAAACAACTTAATCCAGTTTAAAGCCTTTTTTATCTAAGCTAAAACTGTTAAAAGAGGATTTGCTTCCTTGAAGACAAAACGGAGATGTCCAAGATGTTACACTGTATGGCTGAAAGGACACATCTGTTCATACATTCGGGGAACTGTTCTGGCTTAACCGACCAGCTGTGCAGGAAATAATGTGGGGATCTTCCTTGAGAAAATCTGTGCCATGTGTAGGGCTGATTAATAATGAGAAAGATCCATACAGTTTTTCAGCTCCAAGCTTTCACCACTAATTCAGGGAAGTCAGTCTGCTGGGAGCTGGATGAGTCTGAACTCGGGGGCGAGAGAGGAAAATCAGTGAGCACACTGAGTCGTCCACACATTTTAGAAGCACGAAGTAGTGAGCTACATTTTCTACAACGAGGTAGAGCTGGGATGAACCAAGCACTCCCAACTGCCCCTGAAACCTTGCAGTGTAGAACAGGTTTTCCCTCACTAGGCACACTCAGGTGAGCTGCTGAGCAGCAGTATGCATGGTCCCCATCTGCCTGGAAGTGTTGATGCTGCTGGCAGGGGCTCTGAGGCTTGGCATTGGCAAAAAAAGGGTTGCCTTCTAGAAGTGTGGGCACAACCGTTTGGTCACAAGACATGGAGACGCATGAGTTAAGTGGATAGAGTTTCCTGTCACAATGTCAGCTTTCAATGCTAAATATCAGAAATGTAGAAAGTGGGATGAAGTGGAGAAGGAAGGCCCTTTCCTCTTTACTCCCTCCCCTTTCAAAGGGCCCCTCTCCTTCCCTTGTCTGTCTGTAACAGGGTCTCATCTCCTGCCTTGCTACCCAGGCATTTCTCCTTCACCTATCTCCTCCTGTCCCTTCACCCCTGGTTTGTTGCTGATCTCCACCCATATCCAATGTCCTCATGAGCCCAGGACCATCTAGGCATGTCTCACTAGTTTCAGGAATTGCTTCATTAGTTCATGTCTGAACATTTTGCCCTCTTTGAAGAGGCATAACACCATGTGAGTCAGTCTTGCAGAAATAAGTCTTACTCGTCAGATCTTTGCTTAGTTCTTATGGGGAGGGATTGGTGGGTTTATTAAAAATATATGATTAGAACATGGATAATCTTGCTTTTCTGTGGATCATGATGTAAAGTATGCAGCTGTCTGGCTTAATCCAGGGAAAGGCTAAGGGAGAGCTGTTATGGACAGTAAAACATATTCTGGAAATGGAAAGCCGGAGTGAAATGAGGGTTTTTACTTGTCTCGATCTGACACAGCTGATTTCCTCTTCATGCTTACCATGCAGACAGAAACAGGGTTCATGAACCTCCTGTGGCGTCTTTTCAGCTCTGTCCTTGCCACAAACCTCTGCATGCTTTCATCTTTTGATGAGCTTCATTTAATCCACAGAGATCACAGGGAAGGGTTATAGGGTTCAACCACCAATTGTGAACCTGTGCTAAGGAGCCCACAGGATGACACAAGCTGCAGTCTTTCCTCATGGGCTCTCTTTGTTTCAGTGAGCTGAATGAACTTGATGAACTGAATATCCTTCCCATCATGATATATTCCCATCTGTTTTTGTAGAAGCGGCCTGGGAAATATTTCCCATAGCTTCAGTAAATAACTAGTCATATATTCACCACTACTTTTTGCAGTACTGCTCTTCAGTGTCTTTGTGAGAGCAGCTTGATGCTGCATCTGCATGAGCCTTTTCCCACCTCAGGTTTCCCATCACTGCCAGTAGCATGCAGTGGAGTAGACCACAGGTAAATCTTGACAACACAATGGTACAACTACAGTGGCTGCCTCTGGTGGTCTACACCGTTATCCCACCAGTATGTTCTGGGCACTGCGTTAAGGGAGTCTGTCCCACTGGTGCATTGCTGAAGTCTCTGTGCCGCGCCAGGTAACAGTAACAGGAGTGTTACGCTGCCCTGACAGAGCTGAGGGCAGAGCAACTTCTACATTTGAAGCTCCTCTTAGTAGTTACAAAAGTATTTACAAAACTGAATGACAAGACTTCTTTGTGATATTCTCTATTAACCATCATGACAGTTTTTAAGCACAGACTTCCACCTCTATACAGAGTCCTGCCGGAGTATGTGGGACTCTGTGAAATCAGGTGCTTGTGGGCAACCAGTCCAGATGTTGTGCAGGTGTTGTGGGGAAATGTCAGGCTTAGTGCTAAGGTTGTCCAAAAATGTTCAGATGTCACCCTACCATATACGGTGTGGTTCCTGGATCTGACTGATAAAGCAAAGGGCAACTGAAGGGGGAAGAACAACCAAACAAAGACCTCACATCTCCTTGTAGAAGTACTTGGAGGTTGTGGGTGAGAATTTCAGAATTCAGGTTTTGCACTAATTAACTGCTAAACCCCAGCAAGGCTTTTTTGAAAGGCAAATGCCTATAGAAATCAGTTCAGCTCACTGCACTGGGAGGAGGGTTAGAGGTGGGGAGTATCTGAATGTTTCTGTAAAGAACACTCTGATGATAGTTAAGTAGGTGGAAGCCAATACAATGGGTATGTGGAGATGTGTCGTAATTTCGAGGGATATTTATCCAAAAGGAAGGGATTTTTCAAAGAAATAGGAAAATGTACATTCTTTAGGAGTACCATTTGAAGAGAAGAAAGGGTATAGAAAGTACAAATGCATTTGCAGTCAGCACTGACATTTGTGGTCTTTTCCCTTAGTCAAACTCAGTTTTTCTGACATGCTGATTTAATGCAAATGTTTTGAGCAGCTTTCGTTCTTATTCCTTGAGCAAATAGGAAGGAATATCAGTCCTAATTTGAGTTCAGCTCCATTATGTTTTTCAGTTGTGTCAAAATGCAATAGTTGTAGAACACCTGGCAATATTTTGTGAACTGTAGACCTTATGCTCTGCCTTTGGCAGAGGATCGGAGTTTTTCTTACTCAGCTAGGCCTGTAGCTAACATTTCAGTGTTTGTTCTCCTACTGCCATGACATTGAGGTTGCCTCAAATGTTCTGCAAAGACAGGTGGAGGCATATTGCCCTGGAATTGGTCTTGGAAAACATTTGCCATTTGGTTTGTTTGCTGCCTGGCAGCATTGGTGCAGGGCAGGAATAAAAGTTTTATTGGGCAAAGATAATGTATTAATATACAACAAGAGTGTTGTGAATTCAGCTAATGTCATGTCAACATCAAAGATCTTTGGATTGATGGAAATGTGATCTGTCTACAAAAACAGTAATTATTTTGCAAGAGTTAATTGTTATGACTATTTTTTCCTTTGAGGGAGGAGGGAAGGGTGAAAGGAAAAGTTCTTCAAGGATTTGTGGCACAAACCAAGATTGGTAGAGTCACATGTTGACCTTGTGCAAATAAAAGCAGCAAACCCCCCCCCAGATGCAAATAACCACACAGCTATGTCAAACGCCTTATTGCCCTATGTGACACTTCTGTCATCACAGTCTCTAGGCTGAAAATAAATCCCACAGCTTCTTCAGTCAGAGAAAAATGATGCCTTGTACCATGAGATATGAGATGTTGAAGACCAAAAGGAAGTAACCTCTACTCTTCTAGAATTGTGACCACTATTATGTTTGGAATAGGACAGGCCATTTAAAATACATTGAAAAAAGCGAAAATATGGATTTCCTTAACAAATAGCTTCTAGGGACAAGTGGCTAAATTTATCTGCTGTGATTGCAGTGGTGGGAGAGGTAGAAGCGTCTGCGAGCAGGAGTGCTCAATGTGAACATAATGTAACAGGGTGTAAGTGCTTCGCCCTGATGAGGTCTTGCAGTGGATTGTGTTGGCTCATTAGTCAGGCAGCAAATGTCTCAGTGCCAGTCTGCAGTGAAAGTGATGCAAAGGCCTGACTCATCTGCTGAAAATGTGTCAAAACTTTCCAGAAAGGATCAGTGCTTTAAATTATGTATTTTTTGAAACAGAATAAAGAAAAAGAAATGGAGTGGGTAGGTAGAGAATCTGATAATGGATAGAGGATATTTCACTGACTCTTTTGTAATGTCATATGACAGCTTTTCTGCAGGTTGTATTTCACAGAAAACAAGGCTTTTTTATGGGGAGAAAAAATTCAATTCTCCATCTCTTTGAAACTCCTTCATCATGGGTATGATCTTAGCTATAAAACAATCCTGAGAGGCATGCCCTTATCCAACCACTGAGATAAAGAAGTAAGAGCATCTGCAGAGGTCTGGATCTTACAGCTGCTATGACACATCTATGCCAGCAACAGGCCGGTGTGAGTGAGCTTGACTCTGGTCTATTGTTTACTCTGGACTTCATTTCTGGATTTCAAGTTTCTGGTGGCCTTTGTTCAGATTCCTAAGCACAGAATTATTGTAAAATAAAGAGGAGGCCAAACTTGGACTTGGAAGAGGAATCTCTGGCACTGTTTGAAACATATATAAAAGCCTGAGGTTTGGCTAACCTTGCTGAGATGCTGTTGCACAATTGTGTATGTCAGAGATCAGTAATTATGCCTCATAGAGATCCTGCTGTCTTGGTGGTCTTGAGAAAAACATATATTTTTAAGTCACAGTAGTTTTTAATGCCAAAGGATAAGTGTCTGATTTTTCAGATAATGCTACTGCAACTCACTTTCAACTTGAATGAATGTTGGCAGGCACAGTCAAGTCTCTTGCAGATCCTGACTATGCCTGTCAGCTGTGGAGTCATAATATCCCAATCACAATGTGATGAGTGATTCCTTGTCTTAAATATTACTGCCTTTTCTCCTTAGAAATGGAACAACTTAAAATACCTTTCTCATGCAGAGAAGGGTTGTTACCTACACTTTACACAAAAGTAGCTGAAGCACCATAAATTCAAGTCAAAGTCTTCAATAGTGGTTAGTTAACTACATGCTTTAAAGATTGAGCAAATTAAGCATAAATAGTCACAAAAGAGTTTTTCTGGTAGACTGGGGAAGAGAACCCTGGCACACTAAGCTCTGACCTGCTGGCTCTTTCCATTAGTATCATGGTGTTCCCAGTAGGTTATATCTTTTTAGAAGGTATTCTCCCATTCTTTCATGGATAATGTTCCCAAAGATACAGTGTTCACTTCTGTTTAGAAGTAATTTATGCAAAAAGTCTCATTGAGGAATCCCTGAAAATCCCGGAAAAAAAGCCCCAAACTTCTAAAGCTACTCCAAATATTTTTTTTATAATATCCATTATTAAACCTGCAGTAAATGGAATACGTATCTGACAAAATGACTTTCCTGTCCTCACTGCTACAGAAAAAGAAGAGAACGTTGTCTCAAAAAGGGAAACTATTTAATTTCTTGTTGCTGCAAGTCTATGATGGCATAGTCTGTTTCCAAGTGGACAGGACCTTGTGGGCACTACAGTGCTCAACTAAGAAAAATAAACATCTCCAGTGGGTTATTCAGATTTTAGATAGCCGAAGTGCTACCAGGAAACATGGGTTCCTTTTCTCTATAGAATTCCCAAAATCCTAATTTAATTGCCAAAGGGCAAATGGGATGAAAGCTCCGCTTAAAACTATGGTTTAAAAGGTGCTTCATTTTACTGAATATAGTGTAAAATTTGTCCTGGGTGTGTCTGACAACAGTATTCTCTGTTACACATAGATAAACCCTGTGTTCTCCCTAAACTGATTAAAATTTTGGGTCATCAAATGTTACAGACATGTGGGATGCAGAAGTATTCTCATATAGCTCCAAATCTTCTTTCTAGAGAATTCGATTCCCCTGAGTACCTACATTTCTCATAAAATTGTTGTCCTTACAAGCTTAATACTGAACATTATTTAAAATTAGACTTGCAATTATGTTACTGGAGGACTTGGAGTTATTCAGACACAAAATGTGCCTAAGAAGTAAAGTGAAAAAGATTTAAATGCTATAATTAGACAAAAATACTTTAGAGCAAAATAAAACATCAAAAATTAGCACAGAACAGCACAGAAAAAATGTCAGGGTTAATTATCACTCCACAAATCTTGCTTAGCTGAAGCTGTTTAATAGATTTTTAAATTCTGACAACTAAAGACAGTGTGACAAACAGAAATGGGAAGAGTGGGAAAAGGAAGAGAGATGCAGTGGAGCCCTAGAACAGCAATGTCTATATTAGCACGAATAGAGTCTGCTTGGAACAGAAATGGATGAAATCAGGTGAAACGACTGGTTTTGAGGGTCTGATACCTATACTGGTTGCATGCTGGAGAGTTTTTTGATGTTGGCTCTGGTTTGTCCCCATAGCACATAGACTGACCAGAGCAGATTATTCCAGGACGATCTCTTCCAGCCCAACCATAAGTGAACACAATTTGGGTCACTCCATCTGACGCTGCTGCACAACGGGAACCAAAGTGCAGTACAAGGAAATGATGAGATTTGCTTCAAATGTATAGATCTGTAACAACATGAAATACTGATGTACATGCAGCATGTGACATGCAGGCCTGCAGCACAGAATGATCTTATGAGAAGGTATCTTCTGTCTTTTATCTCAACGGTCTGACACCAGCTTTATGAGGAAATTATAGGAGAAGACTGAGTCTGTTCTATTTCAGAGCTATCCAGCAGTGGTAAAGCTATAACACTCTTGATAAACCATTTCCACAGAGAGCACTTACAGCAGCGTACTTTGGAAACCTCCCAGTGGATCTTCACTAATACCAAATCCATTACTGAAGACATGCATGGATTTTGCTCAGACCACACAATTGTCTGGGGAATTTGCAAATGAAAAGATCAGATGGGGATAAAAATGGGAACATTTTATTTGGAACTGTCTTATTTTGGGTCCCCCTCCACAGGATGTGATAGATGAGAAAGAGTTGCCCTTGGGATCCATCTCTCCAGTGAGAACACCTCTTAAAAAAAATAAACCTCAAACTAAGGCTTTGTTTTGAACCTTCAGTGTTTAAAGCTTACTGTGACCTCTCATGCTGGGATACAGCTGGGACATGAGAACCACAGTACTGCTGTCAGTACTACATGAGCTGTTATGGAGAAGGGAACAGAGGTTGCTCAGGCTCTGCCAGCAAATACAGCACAAGACTTGTTCTTGTGTGTGCCAGCATTTACTTCTCACAGTGGAGAATCCTTGTGCATAGGATTGGAAGGGACTCTGAAAGGTTACCTCGTCCACGCACCTCCGTTTCTTTCGCACACCAAACTTGATCTTTTCTTGCTTCAATTCTGTTTCAAGCACTGGGGATATGCCAGGCTGTGCAATCTTTGCCACAGGAAAGCAGACTGCAGCTCCATGTTAATTTAAGTCTGGTTCCTAATTCCGCCGATGAAAGATCATTCTTTTTTGTACACAGCTGAGGAGCCCTTGTTAATCTGCAGTTGCAGCACACAGCTGAGGTGGTTGCACAGATTCGGTGTCCTGACCATGGACTGACTGACTGTGCAGTTCACTAACATGGTGAATTCGACTCCCAGGTTGACTAATCAGATTTACTTTGAAGGTGCTGCAGCAGGGAGAAGAAGAATGCATGCAAGGACTGGAGCTGGGAGTAGAAGGTGGGAGCTGATTGGGAGAGTCTCCAGTGCATGCCTGTGACTAGACCCAAGTCAAGTCACATCCTTTTGTTAAATCTTCCCTGAGCTTGGTACTATACTTCCACTGACTTCCCAAATTTGTGCTGATAACAAATTTTAAATGGATATCCACGTTAGGTACCTCAGGTACCTTCTAAGGATGTTTGCATATCATTCCAGAATACTTGCAGTTGTAAGACTGAGGAAAGTAAATTACTTTTACCAGAGCATTAACAGAGCACAGCCTATTGTTGAAATTCATGCTCTTAGACAGAGCTACAGAGGTAGTCGAAAGTGTAAGAATGCAGACTTTATGAAAACTGGTGGCACTTTCACCACCTAGACTGATTAGGCAGTTTTGCAGACTCTGTTGCATCTCCATGATTGGGCCCCCAACTGCCCCTGTACAGCTGGCCCACACTGGCTGGCAGTCTATGAACTAATATCATTGTCATTTATTAACTAGAAGCCTTTGAATATTTTGTTTGTGTGGAGTTTATTTGAGCAAAATAATTCCTATTTGGCAGGCATTTGGAGTTCCCTCTAAAGACACTTGTCTGTATTTGATAGCCATTTTAGCTACAGTGGTATAATTGAAACAGCAACACAGAAAATACTCAACGGAACAGGTAATAATAGTGGTAGCAAATTGTTTATATTGGCCTAGCATATTACAGAACAAAGTGAACTATATCAAAATAATGCAGTTTTCTATCAATTTCTATATCAATTTCTATAAATATATTACTCTAAGCAAAGGTCTTATTCATGTATATTCCCTGGCCTCAAGTCCTCTTTCTAAATAATTTAGGCATGCTGGTACAATATAAATGCTTTAAAATATAAATACAGTTCCAAAGTGAGTGATATTTTCCCTTCTCCCCCAAAATGTCCATGTCTGGCAAGTCTAAATGCTCTGTTGATACCTGCTTCGGGTAGAGATCATTTTTGACTCCACAGACTGTAAGCAATGCTATGAGCTCACTGTGATGTATATTAAGGTAGAGAGTGGCTCTTCCTTCTTATCTCAGTTGCTTTGATGGCATGGGGAAGATAAAGAACATACTGTTGCTTTTGATGCTCCATGTGAGGAAAATAAAGAATTAACAGCAGCAACTGTATTACCCAAGCCTTTCTCCACAAACTACTTTGAACAGGTCTTTGACTTGCTTTGATTATTTTTTTGTTTGTTTTCATCTGCTTTGACAGTAGACCGGTCAAATGTCTGGAATAGTTAGAAGATGTCAAAGACAAAATGGAAAGCTAAACAGACATCTTAAATAGAAGATTTTGGCTGCCTGGATTTCTGATGTGCAATGAACGAGCCAGTCTCTGTGCTCCTGTCACCTCCGAAAGACCTGAGTTCTTGCTAAGAGGTTGGAGAGACAAGCTGGCAACCAGGGGAGGGGTGGCAGTGGCACACACAGGTTTATAGACATCAGACTACAAATGCAGTGTAAGAGCCAGGACTGACTGCTGCAGCTCTGATCGAGGCTGCCTGAGCAGTGTGTTGGGCTGGGTGTAAAATGAAGCACTTGGCTCACCACGTTCAGCTTGTGGCTGGTTCGGTAGTTCCCAGCACAGTTGGCCAGGCCCCAGAAGAACCCTCTACAGGTAATTAATTCTCCCCATGCACTCCCCAGATAGGCTGGAGCCAGGGCTCACAGCACTGGGAATTACCCTAGGCATTGGCTCATGGGGTTTATATTTATTTTGTTGTGTTCCACCAGGTGATATCTAAATCTGTTAAAAAGTCAGTCTTGCCTTCTCCTTGATGCCTAGATCCTTTCTTCAAAAGAGCTGTTGGCTCCTAAACCACTTACAGTCTTCAGGGGTACCCATCCATCACCCCTTGCTATGCTGAAGACTCCACGTCTGTTTACAAAATGTTCAAAGAGGGAGGAATTTGGGAGATGGCCTGAAATCCCTCCTGTGTACTTTTATCTGGCACTTCCCTCTGTAGATTGCAAAATGTTTTATAGCTCCTTTTCTCCTTTTCCCCCTACTTCCATTCATTCTTTCTACAGCTCCTTGCTCTCTCCCCTGAGATAAATGTGGTCACATAACAGATTAAACATAAAAACCTAAAATGGCAACTTTGGGGCTTTTCTTGTCTTTATCTTTTGTGTACCACACAAGTGCACCTAGCAATAAATTTTTCTTAAAGTTTTCCCTGTCCGTAACATGAGATGCTTTTCATTCCGCCAGTTGTATTTTACCCGCAGAGCCTGTACTTGAGGTGTCACACGATTTCAAAGAAAACAAAAGCTGTATGAATTGTGATGTTATTTTGTAGGAGAGGAGAAATGCTCCTAAATGTTCTTCAAACATACTGTTTAAATCCTTTCGTAATGCAGGGAAAGTCTGAAAAGCAACATCTCCCAAACTGAATTGGATACTAGGCTGTGATCAGGCAGATTTTTGTGAAATACGCCAAGGGAGCATTAGATTGGAATTGGATTTGACAATATGGACAAGGTTGTGCAGGCAAATCAGGAAAAGGTAAATCTATTCTCTAATAGAATCTAAAAAGGAGCTAAGATTTGCTGCTTAAAGAGCACTGGGAAGGTGTTTTGCTGCTGACAGTGTGGCCAGAGCTATGACATCATGTAGAGTCATCAAATAAAACTTGTATCAAGTGCTTCTTTTTTTTTTTTTTCAACTGCCAGAGGTATTGACTTTCTTACAGTATGTACTATTACATTACCAAATGAAAGCTTTTGCTTCTATGAAATATAAGGTTTTCCCTGCTTTAGACTGCAGAACTTTTATTGCTTCTTTTTTGGTGCTGAGAGAGAGAAACTCATTCTGCACAACTGACTCAAAGCAAATCATGGTTTCTCATTGCTCCTTCCATTGCTTTTACCTCAGCAACCAGTGTGTGTGAGGGCAGCTCTGCATGGCTTACTCTGCAGCCACCAAATAAGTTTTTCACAAACATCCACAATGGCACATCACTGTCATAGCAAGATGTGGAGCCTGCCTCTTCATTGGGCATAGTTTCATGGTTCACAGTAATTGGAGCTTTTTGGGTGGCCTGGACCCAGGTCTCTGTGCTACTCTGTGGAGGAGTCAAAGTCTGGCCTCATTGCTTCACCAGCAAGCAAAATAATCTGTGGACTTTAGGGAACCCTGTTCAAGCAGGAAGGCAAGAGCAGAGGATCTGTGTCTTTTCTGGGAGCTGCTCCTCAGCTGAGATTCAGTCTTTCGTGGAGACCGGAGAATGGCAAACTCCTCTGCAGTCCTGGGACTCTCTCCCATGGTCAGTTCCTACCTATCTCTCCATTTAAATCCTTCTTTTCTCCCTGATTACCCTTCTCATCCCCACCCCCAGCCTCTCCCCTGTTGACCTCCTCCACCCTTTCCCCAGGGTCCCCAGCTCTTCCTGACACCCCACTCCCCATCTCCACAGTGGCTGACATCCTTGACACTGAGTGGAGGCAGACAGCCACTATTTGATATCCCTCTTGCCACATAACTACATTTCCATATTGTGAGGAAGCTTGCCAAAGTCCTGTCCCTCCCATAGCAAATTGAGAGCTATCACCAGCTGGTAACAGCTTGCAGACACAATTTGCTGACTCGGAAATATTCCTGACAGCAGCAAGAAAGCTCAGATTATCAATCCTTGATACCATGAAAACTAAATCAAATCCGTTCCAACATCTGGTTAATGATCAAAGCAAATCCTTTTTCAAAAAAAAACAGAAAAAAATAAAATACTTATTTCCTGATAGGCTTAATAACCTGAAATTAAGGAGCCCGTTTATATTGATTTAGGAGACTGACTCATGACCACCAGTGAAGTGTGAATCAAAGATCCTTCTTACAATAATCCACAATGACTGCCCTACAAAGGATCCCACCAAGCCAGGCACAGCACACCAGCATTCCTTGCACATTCTTCAGCAAGCAGAAGGTCCTTGAGTTCATAATTTTCTGGTTTAGCACAGAGGAAGATACAAATGTTCAAGGAATAACTTCCTAGACTGCTGCCGGCTTTTTTTTCCTCATTCATGAGGACACATGGATAAGAAGATTGGGCTGTTTCTGACTGGTTCTCTAGAAGGAAACTGGGCAGTGATTGAACTGGGATTATTCAGATAGAAAAAGGAAAAATCATTTAGCACATGACATGGCTGTCTTATGATTTCATTTAGGAACATTGCACAGACTGCAGTCCTCTTTTGCTAGGTACATATAAGCATGGACAATCAGGCATATATACTGGCAAGTTTGCCATCTAAGAGGCTGCACTTAAGGTAGATCTTCAGCCAGTGATAGTAGGTCTGTTTCCAGTGTCTACAAGGAATTTTTGATTGAACCCAGTAGAAAATTTCCAAAATATGCTGGAGGGTCAACACGGTGGGATATATTGGAGGATTTCAGGAATAACTTTTTCATACAGGTACTGCATGACACAACCAAGGATGATACAGAGCTGGAGTTGCTATTATTAACAAGGAGGAACTGGCTGGCCGCAAGATAATCGATGGTAGCATTGGCTGTAGGGATCATGAAGCGGATTGTGAAGACCTCACAGTGAATGAGGAAGGCAAGTAACAGAATAACAGCTCTTGACTTCAGGCAATTAGACTTTGGTTTATGCAGCAAGCTGGTACTTTGCATAAAGTGTGCTGCCCTCCCAGCCAAGTACAAGAAAGAAACTCCACAGAGGAGTGAGTCCAGGGCAGGCCACTAAGCTGGTCAAAGTGTGGAGTGCTTGCCCTGTGAGGACAACTGGAGGACCAAGATTTGTTCAGCCCAGAGGAGAAACAGCTTCAGGCTCACTTGACAGCAGCCTGCCAGGACTGTTGAGGGGGTCATCTAGAAGAAGGTGCCAGGCTATTGAGAGTGGTGCATGGCTGAAGCAGAGGTTTGGGTTAGAAGCCTCTTGAGATCCCTTCCAATTGGAATTATTCTAATAATCCTATGAAAGCATATGAGCACCCCCAAATGAACTTTCTGAAAACACTGGGGAAACAATCCTCAGATCTTTTTTGCAGTCACTTCATAACAAACTACATCTCCTTCCCATTAACCAGATTTTCAACTTTGATATCATATGCATGTCCTCTCCATTTCTGCTGCTTTTGCAAAGCCCTTTTCTTTCTCAACATTGTTCATATTTTTTCTTCCTGTCTGTTTTTTCTTCATGTTTCCTGAATCTTTCCCTGCCATCACCACTGTTTACCTGCCATCTTTCGTTTGACTATCCACACAGACTATGCCAAATTGTATTTACAGAATATCAGATTTCTTTCTCAGAATTCCTGAACACGGCATGTATTTTTTTTTGTAATTCTTTATCAGAATCCTATTTTTACACTAGCAAGATCAAATTCTTTTTGGCTATGTGGTTATATATAATTCCGTAATTTCATGTTTTGCTGTCATGTGTCTTTACAACCAAGTTATTTTCTTTTCTGATGGTATTTAGTTTACAATCCACCATTTTGAAGCCTTCCAACAATATTACTGAGGCAAAAGTTAATTTTCCATCTTTTTTTTTCCATTATTTGCACATATATAATTTAATTATTCCTTAAGGCCTGTAAATAACTTACCAAAACGAAAAAGAGCTTCAGTCTGAATGTGAAGGTCCATGAAATAGGTGCTGCATAGTGTAAAGTGTAGCACATTCCCTGCAGTGAGGGGTGGTGTTGTCCTAAGTCTTCACAGTAAATCTCTACCTGGGTAGTGATTGTGCCTCATCAAGTGGTGCTCAAGTCCGGAGCACATAAAGAGCACTACATAGACCTGAGTAACAGTTGCGGGAAACAGCTACAAAAGGAGGTTATTGAACGTTACCTAGATTTACTTCTGACGGTAGTCAGGGAACAGAAACCTTGCTTCTTTATCAGGAAGTCTTTAATGTGGGGGTTTTTTTGTGTAGAAGCTTACTGGCTGTAGCAGTGAGCTTAAAAATGGCCCACCGATGGTTTTCATTGTTATATGACTGCGTGTAAATACAGTCACAGTCAAAAGTGTTTATTGTTCTACAGATGCCAAGTTTAACGTCCATGTACAACATTAGTGGTTTTCAATATGTATAAATTAACATCTTTACGCTATCACAGAATTTTTATATTTCTAACTTAAACCAATACAGTTTCTGGAAGGTGGAAAGTTGGAAGAATTATATTAATGCAAATTCATAATGCTATTCATTCATGACAATTAAGTACTGGCTTACCTTGCAAAACATCGTAATGTTTTGTAAAACAAAATCTTTTGATTCACTGTTGTTTGCATGATGATACTTGAAAGATAATTGCGAAGAGACTTTGGAACAACAACAATATGTGATTGATTCTTTATTCCTACCAAAAAGTATGGTGACAGCCTTTGTAATGTTTATGCCTTAAATTGGTGTAGCACAGTGAGAAACTGAACCTCTCCAGCATAGGAAGGCATGCAGGATGCTTGAGAGGATCCTATCCCACCCCATCTAGATGCCATCACCTAATCAAATGTATAGTGACTGGCAGCATGTGTTTTCTGAAGCTTTCCAACTGAATTCAAGCCATGCTCAAAACAGGGTCTTTCTTCCAGCATTCAGTGCAAAGCAAATCTGGAGGAGTGTGCACATCTCAGCTGAACCAACATCAATAAACTTACACCAACAGTGACACCAGAACACCAGAACACCTAGAAAATTTTCATAGACTCATAGAGTAATATTCAAGGGATTTCTGCAAGTCTTTGATCCCACCTGTCATTCATGGCAGGTCCAGTTAGAGCAGGTCCACTCAAGTTTCCAGTATCTCAAAGGATGAGGAGTCCACTCCTTCTCTGAGTTCCTTCTCCAAATTTGACCATTTCCTGTGAATTTCTTTCTCCTCATAACTTAATGTTGTGATTTGTGTTTGTTCCCTCTTATCTCTTTCTTGTGCAACTCCGAGAAGAGACTGATTTTATCTCCTCTACATCCTCCCATTAGACTGTTGCATCTCTTCAGCAGGCTCAATAAGCTCAGCTTTCTCAACATCTCCATGTACGTGGGGAGGTCCAGCCCCTTGATCACCCTGGTGGCCTCACTTCAGTCTGTCAGTACCTTTCCCTGACAATAATAATTCAGGAGAAAAAAAAGAAAATACTGTTTTACTCTTATCTGGTGTTTTATTTCCTGCCCATATAAAGATATATTAAAGAATATATTAAAATCAGTTAAGTAATGAGCATCAATATTTCTTCTGAATAAAAATAATCCTGCCAAAATTTTCCTGATGATCCTGATTAGTGCAGAGCTCAAGTTATTCTCTGCCTTTGGAATAAAGCACATTCATCAGAGTTGAAGCATCCAAAGAAAAAAAAAGATTCTGGGGAAGGAAGAATTGTAGTGCATAGCTGCTCAGTTTTGCCCCTCAGGAGCTGGTGATAGCCAGTGACCATTATCTGCTCATATGTCCTGTGCATTCAATGAATCTCCACTCCTTACCTTCTTCCAGCACCATCTTCCCTCTCCACTCACCGCTGTATTCTAGTCACCAAGGCCTCCAATTTTCTCACTTTCCCTTGATCCCAGACCTATAAGTATTCACATGCAAAGTTTGTTTTCCTTTTGGAAATTCTCTGATTCCTTTCTAACTTTCAGGCTGCTTTCAAATCATTTTCCCCCTCCAATTAAATGTGGTGTGGCAGAGGCAGACTTTAGCAAAATGCTTTGCTCCCTTCATGTCTGCCCTACTTGGACCTGAAAGGATGTTGGCCAAATATTGAATATCCTCAGAAATTCTCCAATTACAGTGAAAGCTGCCAATCTACGGACCCTTGTGCATTCTCACTGTTCACACGCAATATGATTTTTTGGGTTGTGAATCAGGTTCGTAGCTACTTAAAGTTGTCAGCTCTTTGTTGTTTGTTAATACTGTGCTTCTTTTGCTTCCCTGTGAAGCAGTGGGAGCCACAAGTAGCCTGGAACAAATGGCTGGTCAACTGCGAGGAAAATCTGAGACAGTGATTGATTCCCAAATCTGGCAAATGGTAAAGAGAGAGGGGAAAGAGGAGATAAAAGAAGCTGTGTTGCATGAATCCCATGTCCAAATGACTCCAGGTAGGCTAGTATTGCTCTCTGCTAATGAAATACATGTAGTTTCAAGAAAATGAGAAGTCACTGAATTGTAGAGCATTTAAAAGAATTGACCTTAAATGGGAAGGGACTTTAGTCTACCTGCTGCAGAGCTTCTGATCTTTTAGTCAAAGACCCTGATGGATTGCTGATGCTTTCATAGAATCATAGAATCATCAAGGTAGGAAGAGGTCTTTAAGATCATCCAATCCAACTGTCAACCAGGCACTACCACTGCAAGCCCATAACCACTAAACCGTGTGACCCAGCACCAGATCCAGGTGGCTCTTAAATGCGTTCAGGGAGGTTTGCTCTGCCATCAACAGGACTGATTATACTTTAGGCATACATGGTAAAATGACCACTGCTTTTATTTCAAAAAATGCATATCAAGAGAACCTAGCTGACAGCGCTCAGAAGAAAATGCATTCTCCTCAGTTGTCGTGTTAGAACTCTTCATGCAACAGCTCAGCACAGTCCCAGCTGAATCCTCATCTGTGTCCATATACAGAGCTTATGGATGTGCACATGTTTATATGTAGTAAGACCGACTTTTTTTTGCAGCACTCTTTTGTAGCTGGAGCATAATGTAGCCATGAAATAAATGTGGTACAACTGTGATGAAGGTGAACTACGGTTAAAGAGACATGGGTAGGGCAGGAAGAAGAGGTTTCTGCACATTCACTGATTTTCATTGCTTTCAGGCTCGAGTAACCTCACATTTAATGAGATGCTCTGTCTCCTCAGAGTGGTTTCTGTTCCCCTGGTCCCCTGAGCCAAATGATATTCCCACTCCTTTCTTTAGATATGCTCATGGAGATGGTCTTGTGATTACCCTCAAGTCTTTAGAATGAGCTGCAAAATATTAATTTAAATTTTCAATTAATTGATTCACTAATCATTGACCATTATGAACTTTAAGTTATTGAGCTGTACTCATGCCTTGGGTGTCATTTTTGTGTATGAGATTCACAAGAGAGGTTCAGCAAATCGGTCTCCACAATGAAGAACTCAATGGCCACAGGTCCATTCCTCTCAAGGAAAGCAGTAGAAAAGTTGTATGTGTAAATCAGACAGATTAAATAAAAAATAAACTCAATTTTTGTTAATTGAGTATCTTAGGAGCAAGGGTATGGCTAGTCAGCACTGTCAGATTGGCCCACTGCTCCTCCTCACAAGTTCAACAGTCATCAGTTACAGAGCTTGTGTTAGGTATCCGCTGCAAGATCCCAAAGAAATGAAGGGCTTTTGGCCACAGAAAAGTGTCACTTAATTGATAGTCTGCCTCTTATCTGCCTTCAGATAACAGAGAAACACAAAGAAAAATCCTATATACAACAGTTTCTCAGTCCTGACATTGCTTTACGAAGTCAGACCACTAATGACTGATGCTTAGCCAATGAATCAATGCAGTTGCCTGCACAAGGATGAACACTTAAGTAACAAATATGTATGTAAAAATCAGGGGGTTTTATCAATCATTAGGGGAAAGAAAAAAAGCTAATATTACCAGGTAGCTCATTTATAATGAACAATTTGATTAGCTCCACATCTGGGTTTCCTGGTTCTTTTTCAGGATAAGAAAGACAGCTGGCTTGTCTTGAAAGAGTGTTTTAATGCAGAGTTTTGTATTAATATTATGTTTCTTTTAGGTGCTGTATGTTAATACTTCAAACATGGATTTCTGAGCATGGCCTAGTTTTTTAATGCAAAAGATCATGTTTCCAAGTATTTTTTAAAAGCCTGTATTACGACAATTTCTGCTGGGAAAAAAGAAAGGAGGAGGGAATTAAATAAACAAAAACACCTGGCAACCTCCATTGTTGGTGTAGAAAAGGCAAGTCATGCAAAAACACTTAAACTGAGAGGGTTTTTTCCTAATTTAATTGGTAGAATTGCAACAAATATCAACAGTAAGGTTCCTGATAAAAAGCCAGAACAAGCAAGACTCTAAATGCCTAGAGATTGGAGGAAACAAAACAGGGAGTAAATAAACTAGTCTTCACTCTTCACGTCATTTAAAGATATTTGAAGTGGCTACTTTAAACATAATACAAAGTTATAGAATAGAAACCTACATATCTTTTTATTTACCGGGTTTGGTCTGAGAAAACAAAGGTGTGCTTAGAGCAAATCAGCACTGGGAAAATGTATGGAACAAGCCATCACTAGAGAAGTAAATCACAAATAGCTTACAAAAGGAAAATAAAACATAGATAATGAGACTCAGAAGAATTTACAAAGTTATGATGGAATGGTAGTCTTAGAATCTGCAAAAGTCTGGGACTATTTGCCCAGTGACTTACCAGCTATACTCAGTGCTTATGGCTAAAAATTGTGAAGTATTGTTGTGTTTTGCGGAAGAATGTGCATATAAGCCAGTTTTTGAGGGGCAGTCACAAAGTTTGGTAGATGAATGAATCCAGGTGCTGCAGCAGCACATGTCAAAGTAAAGACAACAGTTCAAGGAGTTCAGACGTGAAGTCCAGAGGAGCCAGGAGCTTCAGGTGTCAACCACAATGCAGGAAGAGCATGGTGGGCACAGGAGAAAACACTGCAGGGTTCGTCTCGTGAATGATGCCAGGAGAGAAGGCTGAGCTCAGTGGCAAACAGCAGGGGCCAAATATTTATTCAGGCAGTCTCAAGCAGTTCAAATAGATTGCTGATAGAAAGGCATGAATAAACCGCCATTTGGCTCAGTGCCATGATTTTCACTTTGTTGAAGGTTTGAGCTGAATAACTCCTCCAAAATAGGCTGCTGGTTTTAGACAGTGTTTCCTTGTATTTAAGGTACTTAGTTGAAAGGTTATTGAAATGGTATGGGAAAATATGCCAGAGATGGACTGAACCCACAAGTTTTGATTTGATATCCAGCTCTAGAGTGTTCAGAACCAGACAATGGCCTTCCATAGAAAAAGAGAGTGCTGTTTCTATCTGCCATCTCTCACAGGCTCTGCAAAGTGTGATGTGAACACCAACAATTCAGTTGATGCATCACTCAAGCACACAACCATCACTTACTGGTGACATTTTTTTTTTAAATCTGAGTTTGGAACATGAAAATGTAATCTATTTGTCTGTTGACATGTACTCAAGAGTCACCAGAGCTTTGTATGGACTCTTGCTCTACAGCAGCAGAAATTTTGCCATTGATTTCACTAGGTCAGAATTTTATCCTGTAAAACCAGAAATCATGACTAGTAAGTGTTGCTAACTAGGAGCACACAAAAATAATTGCCTTGATTTTGTCTCTGTGCAAATGTGACCCATGCTGACAGAGTAGCCAAACTATTTATTTCCGGAAATATCCAGAAAAATCACAGAAATAGCTGGTAACCTTCCCTAAAGTAATGATCATAGGTTTAAATATCTTTAAAACCTCAAGTTTGAAATTAACACCAGTTTGCAATGTCCTTCACTCAATAGAATTGTTATTGTTTTACTTCTGCACTTTTACATAAACCCCACAGAATTTCCTGGAACTACTGACCTACAGCCTTGAGGTGAAAATCTGTTCTTCTGGTTCATGCCTAAAAAAAAATGTGCAGAGTTTGAGTGTGTAGTGTTTGAAAGCAATTTTATTTGCTACAGGCAACTGCAAGAAACATTTTGGGAGCTAAGCTGCCTTCATAGCTTCTTGTATCTACTGAGCCAGTTTCTGATTTTCACAAGTCTTAACTTTTAGCAGACAAATACAGAAGAGTGTTTTGTCTTTTCAAAGGGCAGAAAGAGTTAAGAGAGGGAAAGTCTTCCACAGAATAAGTAGGACCATAACAAGCGTTTACATGTAGTTGCAATGCTGTCATTCTATCTTCATTTTTGTTGAAGGATTTCCATTAAAGCTATGAGGTGTTAGCTTTGCTAGGAGTCTTGCAATAACTAAATAAAATAAACAAAAATGAGAATTCTTGGGCTTCATTTCTATTGAAGCATGTTTTCAATGTATTATTTGGTTTCTAAACCATATCCAAAGAGACAAAATACCAGAACAATAAAACATTCCTCCTTGTTTGCAGAACAATTTGCCTCTCATGGCAAAACGTTGGATGCAGTTGAAGCCTATCCTCAACATGTAGCAGAGATCTCTGAAGAAGAAAATACTCAAAATAGAAACATGTCTGAGCAGACAAACACTATCAAGGCTGGGAAAGCTGGTAAGAAGCAGAAACCAAAACATCTGTCCTGATGTTACTTCTCCTCAAGCCAGTAGGAAGACTTGTGAACTTCACAGAAGTCAATTTCTATGTTCAAAAATATTATTCAAGGCAGAGGAATTATGAAAGTCCTCTAAATGCAGTGAAAATAAAAGTAAGTGGAAAGAAAACCTCTCTGCGTCGTCCTGTTCTTTTTTCCATTCCTCAGTTTCATCTGGCTGACATTTAATACTGTTTATTAGCAGAGACCCTTTGCTGTAACTCTCACAGTTTTAGGTTGTGAGCAGGCATAGTGCAGAGCACACATATTTGTCATTAGACCATAGCGGTAGAAATTCAATTAAAAATATGACATTTGATCAGCGTCAGCAACAGAAATGCACTGACATCCCACAGAAAGCCCTGCAAGACTTTGGCTGCAGAATACTGTCCCAGCCACAACAAAATGTTAGACCACAACAGCTCCAGCGTGACCCTACCTGCAACATCAGCTGCAGCCTAGGAGAGACTGATTTAAACAAGTAAGGCTCATACCTTGTGCCAAGCAAAGGCTGTCCTGCACATCTTATCATAGCAAATAACATCTGCAGAAAGTCAGGAATAAGCACTAAAAAAATGAAAGACTCAGACCACAGGTCCAGCTCCAACAGTGACTATTAGCAGTTCTTTAGAATAAAGGTTAAACGCTTATACACACTGTAGTTTAAACAATTCAGCTTCCAGTGGTTTCCTTTGTGTTTCAGTGTACCGAGCCCTGGGGTGACCTATACACAGATACTCTTTACTACATTGTAGAGGTGAAAGCCCTGGGAGATTCCCAAACCTTTTGTGGTTGGTTTTGGGTTTTTTTGTTTGTTTGTTTGTTTTTTTGGCTAGTATTTTTTTGTGTTTTTTGCTTGGGGGGGAGAGGGTTGGTTTTTTTTTTGTGGTTTTTTTGGTTGGTTGGTTGGTTGGTTTGTTTCGGGTTTCATTTGTTGTTGCTGTGGTTGGTTTGGTTGGTTGGTTTTTTGTTTGTTTTTTTTTGTTTTGTTCCCCCCCACCGCTCCCCCTTCTTTCCTCAGAAAGAGAAACATGGAGGGGAGAAACAATAAAGCTAAATTACTTGAGACATGGTAGAAAGTTTACTGCTACAAGCATGACTGGAACTCAGGAAATGGCTAATCATTCTGGTCCTCCTTGAGAAGCTGTAGAAAACTGGAACACTGACAGCAGCAGGAGTCTAGACAAATGGCACAAGGTTCAATGAAAATTTCTCTAATATCCTTATGTGTGGTTTGCTTTTTTTATTCTTCTGTAGATTTTTAGCCTTTTTTGGAAGAACAAGATATTCTCCTGTGTATTATAATACTTTTTAGTTTGGTTGGTTGATCTGTGGGTCTTAAAAAGATATGGAGTTTATCTTCACACTTGGTGCTGAAGACCCCCAAAGGTTTCATGTAATTTAAGACTGTATGATCTGAGGTTTGTTTCTAAAGACCATCCAAACTGTGCATGAAGGACCTCACAGGAGCTGGTCAGGTCTAGACACAACATTTTTAATGTAATATTGTCAGCATGTGTTGTTCTGTTGAAGTAAAATATTTCATTAAGGTTACTGAATTACAAGGATGTTTCTGTTTAGAAGAAGGTTTCTAAACACTGGTCAACTACATGCAGAAGAAAGTCCAAATCTAATTTTTTTAATAATATTTTTGATCAAAAGCCAGTTGTATCAACATAATTCTGCTCCACAGAACAACCCAGATACTTAGTTCTCCTTCCAATCTAGAACAAGTTTTATCTCTGAAAGCTATAGCATGATTGTCCTTGGATGCTTATTCCTTGACCTGCTGTCAAATGCAAAATCAAACCCCTGTGGCAGATACATAAGGCTATGTGTGTACCACTGTTGATCCATCTGCAATATATTATGTCCTAATTTATTACTATGGATGTTTTTCAAAGGGGATTCATTAGTCAGACAGAGTCCATTGCTCACTTAAGAAACTGTTTTTCTTCCCACCATTCTAATTTTCCCTTCTTCTCAGGTTTCTGGTTTCCTTTCATGCTATGGCAGGGATATTAAGTGCTTGTGATACAATATTAAGTCCAAAACCAGCCATTCTGTCCTGAGCAATTAATGTGGGTGGTGAGCAATACTTGACCCAAATTTTGTGGGCTGGATAAACCATAAGAAGTGGTTAATTATTTTCTACAGACCATATCTGTTTAATGAGGGGTGGAATTTCTCATTTATACAGAAAAAAATCCATGAGTTCTGGCATCGTCCTAAAAGAAGCAAAGGAATAACTCTCTCTTAAAGCAACAAGAATTTTCACATAGCTGTCTGTGGCTTAGATCATTAATTGATGTAGGAGACCACATGAAGGCTCTGGTAAGAGTTGCTAATACAGATTACTGTGTTCTATGGATAAAATCAGGGAAAGATATACCTTGAAGGTACAATTCCTGATCCAGGTTTTCCTTTGTGAATGCTTTCATCCCCTTTTGAGACAACAGGTGAAAAATCAGCTACATTTTCCCATGATGGCCATTTTTAGCTTTGTGGTTTTATTGTCCCATGAAATATATACAAAGCTTCATTAAAAAGGTAAGAATGACATTTACTTCTACTAAATTTTTCCTCTGCTCAAAGTACCATCTCACCTGGTCCACCCTGTCTGCAGATATAAAATAACAGATGTGTTTCTACCTGGGCTGGAATTGCTGAAAATTTCCTTCCTGAATAACATCTGAATAATAATACATGCTTAGTATTCTGTGTTATAGCACAGTATATGGAACACTTCTGCTTTTCTCTAGGGAAACCCACAAATGCTGCCTCTTCATACCACAGATCGGCAGTTTATGGAGAAATCCAACGGCTAAATCATGAAGTCAACAGTCCTTAGAGCCTGTTGTGACATGATTTTTGAAATACTTTCATTTATCTTTCCTTCTCCCACCCTGGGCACTGCTACACCAAACAAAATTTTCTGTCATTTAAACTACAACCAAAAAGCTCATGGTACTGACCCCCAAGTTGTTACTTGAGGTTGTGATGATGAACACTTTCTGACATCTGGTAAGAGGTTGCAGCTCCTGTCTGAAGAAGTCCCTCTGAAGTTAAAGGCTGATGATGTCAAATACAAGGATGTCTGGTTTATTGTAAGACTGTTTGGTTTAGATCAAGCTCTTTGGTGTAAATGAAGCTGCCTCGTCTGGGAAAGGAAATGACTTAAAAGTGATGTAGCAATTCTGAAAGGGAGTCAGACAGTGGGAGACACATTCAGCTGGCATGTCTTGTGCTGCATTTAACTGGGCTTGCTATTAAGTTGTCAGACGGTGAAAAGAAAAACAGCATTTCATAACAGCTTTTATTACGCTGTTTTCTAGAGGTGAGGAAATAAAGTGGGTGTGGAGAAAGCAATGATGCAAATAGAGGAATTTTACTTTATCATTATAGCCATCACTTTCTCCAAAGCAGAGCTCCCCTGACTCAGACATGCGTTAGGGAAACCAGGACAAACACCAATGAGCTGTGAGCCCCCACCCTGCGCATGACACAGTGAACATCTCCCTCCTGCCTCTGTCTGGGAGGAGGCTTATTTCCAAAGAAAATGGCCCAGCATCTAACAGATGACTGATTCCTCCAGTCACAAAAGTTTTCAAGTTCCTTGCCTTAAGAAAGGCACTCCCTAAATGGCTCCCCCTTACACTTCTCCTGCAGCCAGATGTGTGTCTCCATGTAATTACAGGACAATGTCTCCATCAGGGAGATCTGTGGACAAACCTTCAGATATCCAGTGCAATTTGCTGGCTGATGTGTGGCTTGAATGCAGCCTCCATTGATAGAGTGTGCTGGGCAGCCCCAGAGAGGCAGTGCTGCAGGGTGTTTCTCATACCTACTGAAAGGTAACATATTTCCCTGCTGTTGCTGAGCCCCAGGGCATCCTGCTGCCCCACACGACCTCACCTGCTTGGCCCAGCTCCACACTGCCTCCAGCACTTATGACTAAATTGTTTGAGGTGTCTTGAACCATAGGAGGTGTACCTGAGGCTTGGATACAGTTTAAGGAAGGTCTCTTGTCTTCATCTCAAAATTTATGGTATGTCTTCATAATCCCATAATGTAAAGACAGAAGTCATCTTAGGTTTCCAGACAAACACCTTTTCTGGGATAACCTTACTCCAGAAGACAACTTTTAGAGCCTGGTTCAATGGCCTCAATATAGGCACCAGGTGCCATTTTAGTGAATTCATATTTTTTTCCCAACCAGCTGCCGGCCTATGAGAGTGCAAGTTTCCCAAGGGTTTTTGTTGCAGATGCCTTTTGCAAATATCTGCTTTCTACAGATATCTGCCTTGATATCCAAAGCACCTTGAATGAGTCTGTATGTTTGTTTAGCCAACCGAATCCCTCCATTCCAGATTCAAAACTGTCTAAGCAAATACCTGTTTGGAAATAAAAATATTTTGGAATAATTCCTCCACTTCCATGGAGGCCCAAGGCACCACAGAAATGCAGGTGCAGTAAGTTATGGGTGACCCACAGACAGTTTGGGAGAGAAAGAAGTAATCAGTGAAACTGGAGGACATACAAGGAAGTGGATATTGTTTTCTGTTTCACTTCCAGCCAAGGCTTAGTTCAGCAACTGCCTAACAATCATATCCACCTATGAACTGTAGAATTACTTGTATGATTGGAGTGCCAAACCATCTAGCAGCCACCGAAGTCCCATTGTGCTCTGTTCACTAAGATGGTGATGGATACCCTCTGCCTTAGCTCTTTTTACAATCTGGAGTGGGACAGAGATAAACCAAGGGATGAAGGCTTATAACCAGAAATATTTAGGTACCTCAGTTCCATCTAAATCAGTAGAGAAACTTCTTTCAGTACTTTACTGACTTGGATCTCCTGGGTTTTATTATAGATCTCACTCTCAGCCATCAACTGTAGATGTATGGCAGGCATCCGAATTTAACTGCATTTAACCAATCTCGACCAGACGGCACCACCATCACTGCATGATGTAGCTGAATTTATCTTAGAATCAGAGACAATGATATTGATGTCCATCCATCATAACTGACAGTTGGACAGTAAAGATGTTGTCTCCCTAGTGCTGGCCTGTCCATATCAGAATTCGATGCAACATAGCAAAGCAGTAAGGGTGTGAATGGTCAAAAAAAGAAAAAAAGGGTGGGAAACCTAAGTGTTAAAAGATATCCTACTGTAATTAGAAATAAGTGATACCTTCTTTCTTAAGTGAAGGGACCACCACAGGGGACGTTTGTCATAAGGCATCTGAAGATCATCCCCATATTTTCTCGACATGTTAATGGCAAATCAAGCATTAAGGATTGTAGGTAATTTCTTTGCAAGCTACTAGGCAGCTTTCTCATCCTTGCTGCGCACTGTCAGTGCCACTCACCAGCAGTATCAAACTAACTAGCCACAGCACATGTTCTGTGTTCCAGATTGTGTAACAGGTTGTGGTTCATCACTGCGAGCATAGCTACCCACAGGCAGAAAGTTAATTGTGTTCTCTATGAATTCTGTGTGCTCTGAAGAGCAGTCATATGTCACATGGGCCTCTCTGGCAGAAGAGCCCACACCAAGTATTTGAGTGCTGCAAAGAAACCATAAACTCCTGCTGCAGGAAATCCCATGCTCCTTTGGCTTGAATGTTTAGCAGCTATTCAGGGTTTTTCTGTGTCATGTTTCTGTTGGGAGGAGGAGCTGATAGAGTCATGCAGAGTCTTTGTGCAATCTGATTTATTTGCCAGAAGTGTGTGCCAGGTCTCCTTGCTCCACAAAATAAATAAAAACCAAAAGCAAGCAGGAGGTCGTTTCCTTGCTGAGAAATCCAAATGTGCCAGAAGCTTTTTGCCTGATTTTTTCCAAATTCAGTATTTTGCATCTCCGGCTTTTTTCTAGGCTTCTCTCTCACAGCTCTCTGCTCCCAGAGTCACAGCTGGTCCAACAGAAATCCTTTCATCCCATGTAACTTAGCTGCTCTCAGCCGCTGCTGTAGTGATTGGTGCCTTTGGCAAAGACTTTAATTGTCTCAGTTCCTCAAGGAACATTTTTTGTTCCATTAAATCTCAGAGTTTTTCCAGAAGATACACTTTTGTCACTACAAGAGTGATCGCAGGGTAGTCTTGTGGTATATGTTATGAAGGAATCAAGTCAGATCATTGCAACAGTTCCTTTAGGTCCTGTAACACATGAATACATCCCTTAGGTTGATAGTTCGATGGGAGCTTTAAAATCTTCTAGACAACCACTGAAATCAAGGAAGTAAATTCAGCTTTCAGGAGATTGGATCAAGCTTCAGTTTTGTCTTTTTTTAAACTAAAATATTCTTCTTCTGAATTATGAACCCAGGTCAGTCTAGTCTTATCTGTAAGTATTCAGAATCATTACTGGCCACAGAGGCCGTACTAGGATGCTTAAGAAAATGACTGGTTGCATGACTTCCATAAGTCATTTTTCTCTCCCTCAGTGCTCCTGACCCTTCACTATTTCTTTCACTTGAGTGCTGATGTTGCAGTACATCCACACAATCAGAAAAAAATCAGATTGAAAGAGATCTTCTGAGATCCAGCCTCTGACTGACTGGCTCTGGTAAGAGTATGGCCAACTGAGACAGCTTCCTCAGGGCCCTTTTCAGCTTTTAAGATCTGTAAGGAAGAATACAGGGTCTTACAGGGAAGCTATGGTTGAGCCATCCTCTGGATCTTTTTCTTCAGATAAGTGGTCCCTTTTCCCAGCAACACAACCATTTTATTGTATTTCCCAAAAATTGTTCAAGTTCCTCAGCACTGTGCTCACTCCATGACAGCTGGACCTGTGTAGTAGGTGAGACTATATTAGCGCCCTATGGAGAGTTCATGTCTCCTTGGGTGAGCAGTCTAAACCAATGCTCAGTGTAGGTCTCTACCATTGCACTCACACACATTTGGTTAAGAGGGGGGTTGAATCTGTCTCTCCTGCCTATGCAAACTCAGAAGCCTGAATTTAAAACTTCTCTGTTTCCCAGTAACATCCTGTTCGAGGAAAACAAAACAGACCACAACTGGCCTGTTGAGTCCTCAGCCATTAACATGGGTGTCCTGGTTTCACCTGGGACAGAGTTCATTTTTTTCTAGTCACTGGTTCAGTGCTGTGCTTTGGATTCAGTGTGAGGATAATGTTGATAATACACCGATGTTTTGGTTGTTGCTAAGCAGCGCTTACCCTGAGTCAAGGACTTTTCAGTGTCTCATGCTCTGCCTTTGAGGAAGTGCACAAGAAGTTGGGAGGGAGCATGGCCAGGACAGCTGACCCAAACTAGCTAAAGGAATATTCCATAGAATATCACACCCAGTATATAAACTGGGGAGAGTTGGCCAAGAGGGGCTGATCATTGTTCCAGTGATCAGTGATGGGGAACAGTGGTGAGCAACTGTATTGTGCGTCACTTGTTTCTCTTATTTTTTTATTGCCTTCTCTCTCTCTCTCTCCTTTTCATTACAATAGTATTAATATTGATGTTGTTATTGTTATTATTATATAATAGTTACTGGGGTTAAACCAAACAGTGGGGACATCATCTTCTTCAGATGGACAGGCAGAAGACAGCCATGCTCATGGTTTAATAAGGCCAAGCTCTGGGTCCTGCACTTGGGTTACAACAACCCCACGTAACGCTACAGGCTGGGGAGGAGTGAGTCCAAAGCTCTTTGGCACACAAAGGATGCTGAGGGTGCTGGTTGACAGCTGGCTCAATATGAGCCAGTATTGTGCCCAGGTGGCCAAGAAGGCCAATGGCATCTTGTCCTGTATCAAGAACAGAGTAGCCAACGGGACTTAGGAAATTATCATCCCTCTGTCCTCATAATGTCCAGCATTGGTGAGGCTGCACCTTGAGTACTACGTTCAGTTCTGGGCCCCTCACTTTGAAGGACATTGAGGGGCTGCAGCGTGTCCAGAGAAGGGCAACAAGGATCGTGAAGGGTCTAGAGAACATGTCTTGTGAGGAATGGCTGAGGGAGCTGCGTTTGCTTAGTCTTGAGAAGAGAAGGCTCAGGGGGAACCTCATCACTCTCTACAGTTACCTGAGGTGAGGGCTGGTCTCTTTTACCATGCCAGCAGTGAGAAGATCAGAGGAAATGGCCTTAAGCTGAGACAGGGTACACGAAGATCAGATATTAGAAAAAAAATGTTCACTGTTAGGATGGTCAGGCATTGGAATAGGCTGCCCAGGGAGGTCATGGAGTCACCATCCCTGGAGGTGTTCGAGAGGCATCTGGATCTGGCACTGGCTGTTGTGGTTTAGTGGTTTAGGGGTTATAGTGGTAGTGCTGGGTTGGTAGTTGCACTTGATGATCTTAAAGGTCTCTTCCAAACTTGACAATTCTATGATTCTATGATTCTATGTCCTGCCCTGGGCAGCCTGCACTGAGCCACCCCCCAGGCAGCTGGAGAGCAGCAACAGCAGCCTGACAGAGCCGGTGAGACACTTTAAAGCCAGACACATTTGTTATTAACATGAGCTGCAGAGCCCCACCAATAACTCTGAATTTGAGCCACAACACTATAAATGCAGAACATACAGTAGTAACGAGCCAGATGGAGCAAACAACCAAGGTCTCTCCAGGAGGCCATGTCCCGAGGCATGTTAAGGTGAACCACTGAGCCTTGGTATGTGGGAAAGAGCCACTTTTTGGAGGTTTCTTTGTCTCTGGTGCAGGTTGGACGTGCAGCTGCAGCCTGGCAGTCTTATTCCTCTCTACAGCAGCTGGTAAGTTGTGCTCCTGCTGTTCTGTCCAAACTGAGGGTGCTTCCCCACATGGGTGGCTTTTTTGGGTTATATGATGCAGAATCAGGGAGAGAAGCACAGTCTGTGCCAGTGGAATGTGAAAGTCAGAGGAATGGATATGATTTGCAAGTCTCAGGTGGAAGATATGGTCAGATGGGGACAATTCCTCCATCCCAGGAAAATTTGTGAGGTTTTTGACAATTTTTCTCATACTGTGTCATACTGCAAAAAATTCTAACCACTTCTTTGCAGCAAAGGGACAACAAAATAGAAGTTTGTGACAATCCCCATGCTTTATTTAAATGCCTTTGGAATATGTTGGTTTGAATTTTAATGGACTGTTATTTGTCTAATTGTCTTCCATTATAAGTTTTGCAAATATTATTTGAACCTGAAAACTGGGGTTACAATTTGATTGTGGAAATGAAAATCAAGGGAGTTTTTTAATAAATAAAAGAATTAAAGTAATTAAACCATCTTAATGGCCTCCTCCTCAAAACGTTTTAAATTGACAATTTGTTGACTTTTAGTGAAAAAATATTTCATATATAAACTTCCAAACAGATTTGATACCCTTTTATTTAACCTTAGTCCCCTTAGGTTTTCTCCCATGATGCAGAAATTATTGTGCCTATTTTCCTGCAAATGTTAAAACACCCATGGAGTTCCTTTGGAAAACAGAAATGAGCTATCTGCTATTTGTGAGTTGGAAAATAAAACTGATAACAAACAATAGAAAATTGTCTCTTAGAAAAGACAAATGATGTAAAAAGACCTGTGCCTCTTAAGGACAGAAAACATTTCCTGTTACAAAATTAGAGGAACTCAAATAAAATGCAAGCAAAATATAAATATTTGCAATACTTTCTGCTTGTCTAAATGCATTTATTTAAAATCAAAAGCTAGCCAAAATGTTTTTGAGATGCAACACGCAAAAACACCCCAAGAGTCCAAGATTTAGTGAAAGCAGAAAACCTCATTTTATTCAGCATCTTGTCTGGTTAATGACCAACCTAATAAATCTCTTCTCAAATTTAGTTAAATAGACAATTTATTTAACAGAGAACTGCACATGTATAAATTCAGGAGCCTTAACACCACTTCTGGCCAGCTTAAGTGCTCAGGGGACTCAGGCTCCAGCATGTGGTGGAAAACCCAACCCTGCTTCAGTGTGACAGATCCTACTGATACCACAGAAAATAGACAATTCATTTCAGGTGCTGGGGCAAAGCTAGAAAAATTCTAAATACTCACAACCAGGGCAAGACCTTTGAAAGAGTTCAGGTACCTTGAGCTCTTACTGGGAAAATCTGGCCATAATTACAAACAACAAAACATGCAGGGTAAGTCTAGATTCTCAGAAATTTATTGAGCTTTCTAAATGCAAGTGAAGTGCAGTGACAGGCATCTGCCAGTGAGTGAGCAAAGCTCTGCTACTGTAAGGGTGTGCTTGCTCCTGGCTGTGCTGGAGGACCACAGTGCTGGCCGCCAGCCTGTCTACTCCTGTCTTGTGGTCATCAGGTGAAGTGTGAGGCTGCAGGGAGTCTCCCTGTCTCAGCCGATGAACCACCTGAAGAGAGCCTGAGTGTTTCAGTCATTTGTGATCATTTCTCGGTTCCCAGGGAAATTGTTGTGGAAAACTCAGTCACGATCCTAAAAGTTGAGGTATGCTGAAAATCCTGGCCAGAGGGAGGAAGAAAGCCCATGTTTCTATTCACTGCTTGTTTTGAAAGGACTCGGTCCAAAACGCAAAGAAAACCAAAGAGTGATTCCCATTGACTTAGCAGGCTTTGAGTGAAACCCAAAGTGCTTAGTATTAAACTCCTCAGGAGCACGTGCCAGTGAAGCTGGTGAAGAGTTCTCAGGCAACAGGCTCCTTTTTCCACAGCTATCCCATATCCAAATGCCTGTTTGCTTCTTCGGTCCTCCCACACCTCCTCTGCATCCTGTATGGCTGTGGATGGCTCAGGCATGTGAGAGTCAGACCATCCCTTTCTGGATCCTTGCAGATAGATTTGTTCCTTTCTTGCTCCACTTTCCCCACTGGGAGATTCCCACACTGAGGGTTAAACATTCCTCTGGTGACCCTTCCTGAGAGACATGATACTGCTTTTTGGCATGACTCTTCTCTGCTAGTCTTTTCCAGACCCATCCTGTCCCCATAGCAACTCTGGGTAACAGCTGAGATGCATTACACTCGTTTTCCATTCTTCTGGCGCTTGATTATAAACGTAGCTGCCAGCAGGTAAATTTAAGATGAATAAAAGGGAGGCCTTCACACAGTTGGTAGCTAGCCTGCATAGTTTTCTGCCACAGGAGAACACAGAATTGAAGAAATAAAGTCTGAAATGGGTTGAAATTGGAGTTGCTTGTGGGAACCTTACCCCACTTTTCACGTGGGTTTGGTGGGCAAAGGAAGAGATCCAAGAACTTCAGTTCTCACTCTGCATAGGACTCAGCTGTGGTGTTGTTACATGTTTCCTAACACGAATTTTGTTCAAAATGATTCTTAGCTTCAGAGAGTGGATTTGTGCAAACTATCTCGACCATGTCAGCGGGTTTACTCTGCCTTAAGCCTTTGAAAGGGGCATAATTTTGAATACAAACATCTGGTGAGAGCGCTTGTTATAATGTATGCTCCTTGTTTCTGTTTAAGGAGTGCTTGGGAATCCTAACAGACCATATTCTCCCTCATCTTGGTGATCTACAAGTGCTGGTCCATGACTTTATGATGCTCCAGCCAAAGTCCCTTCTGGACTTTCAAAGTTCCTGCTCTGATGAAAGGAACTCATTTCATTAGCTGATGCCAATGAAAATATTCATTTGATCCTTCTTGCCGTTTCAAAGTTTCATGAAGACGTTTTTTCTTCCAATTCATATAAGTCCCTCAACAAAGGGATATGATCATTTGAGCAGAGTAGTTTCCTGCCAGCAGAGAAAGAAACATGGGCAATAAATGTTCAGCCTGAATCAGATGTCTATGCAGGAGAAACCTTTCCTTTAAGATCCTCTGTGTAGCAGTGTTATCTTCTTGCTGTCTGAGCAAAACCATGAAAAGGAGGTCTGATCATTTTTACATAAATTTTTCCTCTTTTACTTCCCAGGCGTCTCTTTATGCCTGACACTATTAATAATTTTCAAAATTTCAGAAAGCTCTTAAAAATCAACCAGAAGTGCGAAGAAACTTTCCCTGGGTATGTTTTACTACCTTCTCTGAAGTGGCTGACCTTGCACTTACTGCAAGCGATAATTTGGTATAAAGTTTCTTTTCTCAGTGTGAAATACAATAGGAGCTCCTCCCATTTCCACAGAAATACATGTAGCAGTACTTAACAGACCAGTAGACCTCAAAGACCTTGATTCCCTCAGCCACCACATGTTCTCTGCCTCATTCCTCCTATTTCCACCCTGTTCGGCTCCATGAGACACCTGCGTCTGGTCAGGTAGCCTTGCTGTGAGAAATGATGATTCCATATATAAGAATATTATCATACCACCTTCTCTTAGACCTTCTCTTAGATGGATGACCTTACAGGGCTAAGTGAGCTCCATCTGCCCGGGCTTGAAGTTAGAGTTGTCCTTCTCCTAGGATGACTGCCAGAAGGCTAACGAGCCCATCCTGCCCATGGACACAACCGGACGTGTCTATCTCGCATTGGCCTTTTTAGCCATCAGCGCGCTTGTAGCAAGCGTGGGTAGAGTCCTTCACAAATCTTCGTTCGTGAAGCCTAGCCATGATGATGATGATGATGATCATACCATCACTTACAACTATGACTATATACCTATTTCTGTGTGATTTATCTTTTTTCCTCCGCCTCTCTCTTTTTGTATGTTTCTACTGTATCACATAATGCTTGAAAAGAACCAAAACTCTCTGTAACACTGCCACCCATTTTTAATAAAAAATAAACTTTCTCCAGAAATATTGCTTTACAACAATCTTGGATCTTTCCTGTCATAGGCTCTCATGACAAACCCATTGTTTTCACAGAGAGTTGTTTCCCTCCTGGTGCTACAGACCAGTTCTAGTCAGCATTTGCTACTAGTTGTAACACGGAGATGCAAAACACAATTACTAACTCCCTCCAGAGGAGCAAACAACTCTGATTTGGACAATGATGGACTACTGGAAGCTAGATCTGCTTTCAGGGCCTGCCTCTGTTAGTTTCAGACCTAAGAGAGATTTTTTGACAGGGTAGTAAGCCTGTGGGTGGGAAGTAGGCTGAATATCTGTGCAATTCAGCGACCCGCTCTCATCTCTGCATCACAGTGACCTTGCAAGCACAACGTGGCAGAGGCTTTCTCTTCAACCTCTCTGTGCTCATGAGGACAGGCCCAAATTCATTGCATATACTATAGATTGTTAGGTCCTGTCCTTTAAATGATGACTTTCACCATCCTCCTCCTTCAGTTCCTGGTGAGGTGGCCTGACTGGGAAATTAGGAATTCACTCAGGGTGACTTTGACTCGAACAATGCTTGTGTTTCACTGGCCACATGAGGACCCTAAAATAGGTATTTCAGTAAGGTATTTACGGGTAGGAGGAGGTGCACAGGTCTTGGTCACTATAGTATCCCTACCTGTCAAGATGGTTATGAAGTTAAATATATTAGAGGACTCAAAACATTCAGCTGTTGCTTTGTTAGGGGTCTTACAAGTAATTTTAGACATGATCTGTATATACCATAACAGAAGAAAGCTAATCAGTATATACACAAAGTGTATTATTTTATTACTTACCTAAAATACCATGCCTGGTCCTCCCCTTTAATACCTATCCTTATATCTAAGTTTTAAAAGGAGTTACTTTTTGATAGCTAAAAAAGAGGTTATGAAATTCTGCCGAGAAACAGCTATTTGATAGAAGATTCTGTCACATTAATGACCTATATTTTGAAATTAGTAATGATTTTGCAGAGTGGAGTAGCCCACTAGGGACATTTCTATAAAGGTTATCTCATATGAAAACGGGGTGTGTCATATTTGGAGAAGTTTCCTCATTAAAATTTTAGATAGAGACAGAGCTGGAGTTTGAGAGACATTATTTATCTAGACTGCAATTTTCATATTTTCAGGTCCAGGATATATACATTACTACAAACCAGGAAAAGATCAGGACACACACTTTTATTCTGGCTTTTTATTTTCTGCTTTATGTAGTGGTTCCTTTACCACATCTTGGCAGTCAGAGGACAAAACCCCACAGAACTCTGGCAGAAAGACAGATATGTGATCATATCTGGAATAGTAAGCTGGAAGACTCAGCCTGGGAAGAGTTTGCTAAAATATCCTCAGCCATCAGCAATTTCACTGAGAGATGCAGTTTTGGGGTACCTGGAATTGTTCATGAATTCAGCAAGAGAATATAGGGAGGAAAAGTGTAGTGTTTTCTAATAGTATTTTCTTAGTGAAATGCTGCAACTTTTAGCTCTTTTATGGAGATCCCGGAATACTCAAAGAAAAACTTCTGTGTTCAAATACATATGTTATATCTCAAAAAAAAAAAAAAAAAACACAAAAAACTGGCCAGCAAGGAAGAGCACTAACTTCCTTGCAAGGGGCCTGTTTGAATTCATAGAATCAAAGAACGGATTAAAAGGGACATTAAAGAGCATTCACTTCCAAACCCACTGCCATGATCAGAGTCACCTTCCACTACATCACGTTGTTCAGAGCTCCAACCAGGCCTTGAACATCTCCAGGAGTGTTACAGCTAAAGGCATTTAATGCTTGTGGTGGTAAATGTGTGACCCCAAGTTCACTCAGAACTTCGCATTTTTCACAAGTCCTTTCCCATAATAATGTGTTATATACCAAGGACATCAGAAGGCATGAAGTGTAGGAAATAATGAATTTCTATTATTGACACAATTCTCTTCCATAAATTAAACCAGACATTTGCTGACAAGCCTGCCACAAACAATATTCAGCAACTGTGACTCTTTTTATTAAGGTTAGGAATATGTCTAGCTAACATCAGTTGCACCTACTAAGATGAGAAAGCCTGTCTAGCTAACATCAGTTGATTTTATTAAGATGAAGAAGCCTGTCTAGCTAACATGTCCTCAGGCAATCAACCAGGAAACCTGCTCTTTCAATAAAGTTTTTGTAAATGCCTCTTGACTGCTGAGCATCTATTTATGAGTGAAAGCATCAGGATATTGACTCTCTAATGAATGTTACTTGGACAAATTACTTGTTTAAGTGATTCTACTTCCAAGTTCAGAGCATCATCAGTGATCCTCCAAGCTTATGGGAATAAGAGAAACAATATGAGAAGCATGGATAATTTTTGCCTTGTAAGTGTGAAATATATGTCTGATACTGGACTGGTTACCCCCTATCTTTTATGTCAACAAGCAAGTCAGGGTCCATTTGCCTTGGAAAGACTGGCCAGACCTCTCACTCAAGTCTATGCATTCTCCCAGCTAATTAATGCACATGGTCCCACTGATAGCTCTCTGGAGAAGGTGGCAGGAGGTGCCTTTACTCTGTCCTTTGGCATCTTTTTGTCCATGGTGGGATATGTGCAGTGACACTGGCCAATACTACTTCCCTTTCCTCCTCTCTTAACCCCTATATGCCTGTTATCAGGGCAGGGTGTTTTCCTTCACTTCTTGAGAAAACCAAGTTATTATGAAGTTATTGGTCTTTCCTTGTTCACTTTCATGAAAAATAACATCATGTTAGTCCTCTGGAGTCTGTATCCAGGACCATTAAAATAATAACAATAAAAGCTTCAGGAGTATCCTCCAGTCATCTCAGACCTTAGAAACCGGTGGTTGTAGTCGTTATACCTAGCTATATCAGAATTCTGCTATAGAAGAATTTCTTTTTTGTGTATAAGAAATCCTAATTTTGTGCTTAGGAAAATTATCTGGTGTTGTACACAATATGGTGTTATCTTTTCTTGTCTCCAGTTTTTATACCTTCTTCTTTTTACTGAGATTCTCTTTGATGAGGATAGTCTGTGGTTCAGCTTTTTCCTCCAGCTGACTTGTCTTGGAACAGTGTTACATATTTTTTGCCCCTCAATTTTCTTGTCTACTGCAAAATGGTCTTTAAAGGAATATTGATAAAGAAAGAGGAATCATGAACTCCGTATGCTGCACTATTGTGTTTGTTCTCAGCCCTCTAAATATCCCTGCATGTCTCCTTTACTTTTGGGTGAAAACCAGTGATGACATGCCCAAGACACAGGTACTATCAAGCACATCTCTCAGGCTGGCCTGTACAATGGACTACACAAGCTGAAGTACCTGGGATATGTGGAAACAGAGGTCAAACAGTGGATCCTTTCACAAGTCTTTCAACTGTGATAGAGACACAATACACTTAACATCCACAGCAGGTTTCAGAGACTCTGTAGTATCGCCGCCATTACCTATGCAAGTCCTGTTCTCTTGCTACTATTCCTACAAGTCTGCACTTTGCAAGTGGTGTTTTTGGTAAAGGGTCTGGCTGTGGGAAGTACTAGAAATATCTGAAATAAAATATATTTACATTTAAAAAAAAGTAAGCAGGAAAAGCAGAAAATTTAGGAATTGAATAACAGCAGGAAACACAAGGTTTAGGGACTGTTGACAGTTCTTGTTACTGGCTACAGACTATTAAAATCAGAGAAGCTCAGGCCAGACTTCTATCCTAAAAGTGAAGCAGAAAGAAAAAGGAACAAGTGAACCCACCATCCTTCCATGGGTCAGGCATTCCCACTCTATACTTCTCAGGAGAGAAACTAGTGAAGAATTCCTGTAGCCTGTATCACACAGAACCTTCCCTCTCTCTGGTCCTCTCTGATCCCTTGGAGCTGGGACCCTATTTAAATCCTTCAGCTAGTACTCCTGCTCTTTGGCTGGTTCCCAGCGTCTGAGTGGTGTTGTCACATAGCAGGCCAGCTGCTTCCCCAGGTCCTTTTGGGGACCATGTATTTAGCAGGGAGGGTATGGAATGCCAGTCAGGCTTGCAGACACCCCAGTGGGAACCAATCTCAGCTCCTTATGCATAGGAAAACTAAGCAACTAGAAGGTTGCTTTAAGGGCAGTGGGCTGGGATTCAGAAAGAAACAAGGTCAGGAGTGAAAAAGGAGGAGAGGGAGCAATAAATATATTTTCCTGGTGTTGATGTCAGGCTCACCAGCCTATTCTTGTCACACCACTCCCTTTTTTTCCATGCACAGTATTAGCTGTCTTGCCTGGTATTTCCCTGGTATTCCAAAATTAACATCTGCATGGCAGAGACCACTTTAGTCAGCTCTCATGGTACTCTGGGTGATTGCTATTTGAGCTTTTGCTTTAAAATATTTATCTCTAGAAAATGCTGCCTAATGTTGTCTTCAGCTATTAATAGCCTGGAAAATCTGTCATTTTTCTCCTCATCTTGTGCTTTCTAAGTACAGCACAGATATCTACTGATCTTGTCTTGTCTGCAGCAGTATTGATAAGGTTATCATCTTTGCTTAGTACTAGGCTTACCTCATCTTAAGAATTTGTTTCATTACCAATAAATTTAGTGTTCTTATTGTACTAATCCTACCAGTCATAGTTTTCTCTTTAATAGCTTAAGCTTTGTGTAGGAGTGTATCTTCAAATGTGTAAATTATGTTTTCCCTTTCACTCACTGTATATTGCTTTATAACATTGACGTTCATTTCCCATCAGATTTTAATTGATACCCTCCTTTATCTTGATTGTGGAACTGTACCACTTTGGCCATTCACAAAGGCTTTCCATCAAAAAATTTCAGTTCATTTTTGATTGGCTACATTTTCCTTCCCCATCCACCCTTCACGCAAGCTTCATCTCTTTGGTCTTTAAAATCTATCTGTTATCTGCCTGAACTGATTATTCTCTCCTGGGTAAACATTCGTCTTTCATCAACCATCAACTTCTTGATCTGTGGTAAGTCTTTGTCCATTATCATGAGAACTACTTGTGAGATAGTCCAGGCATTTTGGATGTTTATTACAAATAATTAACAACAGAATATTAATTGAACAAGTAAACCACTTTCTTTGGCTTTGTTTATTTACTTTAGAAGACATTACTGCCTATAAGGGAATAAATTTGCTTCTGGGTATATGAACTGAAAAGCCAGAATTGATCCATCTGATCAGTTCTTCACAAATGAATTTTAAAGGCGCCATTCAGATCACAGCTGGCTCTTAAAGAGGCCCTTTCCTACAGTGATTTTGCTGAGCTCTTGGTACTAAAGCATTTATAAATCGGGCTTCTAGCCCAGACCTACACGTATTGGAGATGCAGACAGCAGCAAGTGACCTTACTGTGAGCCAAAGAGCTGAATATTTAATGGCGAAACACAATTGAAATGTTTTTACAGCAACAAGCACAGCTACTGGTTGGGAATTCCCCTTTTGCACAAGTGTGGTATTTTATTTCCTACCATGTTTGTAGCTTTAAGATGCTTTTGCCATTAGGCCTTCTGCTTTTAAGATTACAGTAGCAATGACAGATAGACACAGTTTCAGGCCTGCAAAAAGACTGCTAAGCCTGCTTCAGGGACTAATGCAGATAAATGGCATCCTTTCTAGGCAGGCTTTATGGTCCAAAACCAGACACACAGGACATTCTCAGGTCACTTACATTTTATTGCTTCAGCTGAGATAATTCACATGATCTGTCTCTTCATCCTCCCATCCTAGAAAACACCTGTTTGTTCATCTTTTATTTCAAAGGCATTTACAATACAGCTAGTAGAAAGGTTTATTGGGAGAGAAGCCAAATAGGGGACAGATGTACATCTAATTGAAAAGAAAAAGGCTGCCTGTTTGTTAGTAATAAATCAATGAATAACACAGCCATAAACACATAACTGTGGTCCACCTACTCAGTGATTATAATAATAACTTATCATTTCCATAGCCCTCCTGATTGTTCCATCTTCCTACTGAATAAGATCCCTAATTCACAAACAGAGAAGTGTGAGATACAAAATATTTAATTGCCCAAGCCCAGGGAGGCAGCACAATCCACAATAAACCTTAACAGCACTTCAGGAGTAGGTTTCATCCAGTACATAATACCATGTCACCATGAAGCAGTTAAAATTTGTTCTCTTGTCCTGACCTGTGAGAGTCTCTGTAAGAGCAGGTCTATCAGTGTTGCTGCCTCTAGCATCTCAGGCTGTTGTGTTGGATGGCTCCAGGGGATGCTGTTGGGCTGGATACCTGTGAGATGTCTCTGGAGTTGCCAAAAAGCAGCTGAGAAGGATATGGGCTTGAGAGTGAGGGTGGGGGTGGCAAAGGTAAAATTCAGGGAATATTAAATATGAGAGGTATGTTTTGCAGGAGACAGAAGCCTGGAAAAGGAAAAGAGTATTGTAAGAGGAGGGGATGTAAGATTAAAGTATTGGGTATGGGAGGAGATGGGGAATACAGTGGATGTCCTGTGATGGAAGGCAAGTAGGAGCTATAAGGTATGAGAACTGTAAGAGTGTCAGCCTATGTCGGATTATCTGCTCCCTATACATCTGAACTAAATCGTGTGTGGTCTGACCACTTATTCACAGTGGCTACAACATCAACCCAGAGGCTACTGAGACACAGCTGTTGCCTGTGGCTGGACTGGACATGAAGGTTTGATGCCTCCCACCATTAGCGGAACAGTCAACTTCCACTCACCTGTGGTAAGTGCTTTAATTCCTCACAGCCCTCAATGTCCTGCCTGTACCATCTTTTCAGGCATGCTTATGAGACAAGGGTCACAGGGCTGCAGAAACTCATCTATACAGCATAGGGCAGGAAAGGGGAGTATGGGAACTATATAATCAAGGAAGACTTTTTTTTTTTTTTTTTTTTTAATCTAGGAGTGTTGGTCTGAGAAAAACAGCAGCTTTCTTTTCTGTNCTTGGAGAGAATCCAAATGCCATTCTCAGACATTCTGGTATGACTGTAGGCAAACAATCTAGCATTTCTGGTCCAAGCTTAGTGAAGAACATAAGCCAGAATTGTTATTAAGCAATGGGAAGAACATAAAATATTATAAATGTACTTCAATACATGTCAGGAAAAGTATTTTTAGGAGAAAATGTTATAACTGTTTTCCATGGATGCAGAACATCTAGGAAAGACTCTGTTTGAACTTTTCATGGCTGGAAACAGCCTTCAGTCTAAGGCCCAAACTGCCATTGATTCTTTTCAGCTTAAAGCCAAAGTGTCCAACTCAGAAAAGCTTTTGCACTATATCTTGGTAGCGCTTTTTGCAGGTTGACAAAAAGGAGGCTCCTTGATCACTGAAAAGCTCTAGTTCTTTAAGGAAATGTTGCCCTTACAAACTGAAGTAGGTTGCTATGAAATTCCAAAAGTTAAAGCCTTTGAAGACCTCAAACCAGAGAGAGTGATGAGCAAAGACCACAGAGGAAGCTGGCAGAAATCAATTGCATGGTCAGTTGAAATTAGACATTTTTGTTTAATGGTGAAAACAGTGAAAACAAACAAAATCCCCTCAACAAAATAAGGAAAAACACCCACAAGAAAAGCCCCTCAAATCAAAAATAATTAAAAAACTCTCAACCTAACAAAAAAACTCCACAAAATACTTTTTCCTGAAAAGCCATTTTGATGAAATGATCTCTATCAAAGCCCAATAAGCTGCCTGTTCAAACGACCCCCAAAGCAAGCTTTTCCTTGCGTGCATATATTTCTGCCTCCCAATAATGACTTGGCAAACAGTGAAATGTAGTAGCTACTAGCTCACTAATGCTTTGTTTGGGCACAAAAGAGGCATCCCCATTGCTGGTAAAGTGGCACCTGTTTTGTATGAATAGGCAGAGGCCCTTAGCTTATACCAGTATAACTAAGGCAGTGCAAACCCTTATCCCTGACTTTACCCAGTGAAGAGGCTTTAAACAGATAGAAGAGTAATTCCAATTTAATTTATTATTATAAATTCAGATAAGCAAACTCTACCAGACAAAGTTTTCTCTTTATATCTTCTTTTGTTTCTATACTAGTTCCGGACTTTTTGGGTTATTTTTTATTTAACTATTTTGGCTAAAAAAACTGTGCCTTCTCCAACTCCAGTTGATGCACTTTTTAGAAAAGTGTAAAAAAAAAGGTGTACAAAAACCTTGCCATCTCTGTTCATAACTTGCTTTTATCTTGCTTAAATTATGTCTTTGAGTCCAGGCCCTGTATTATACACTCTTATAGAAACTAGTACAGTATATCAGACATGGATTTCAAACCTCATGATAATATATATGTTAGATTAAAATAATGGGATTCATGGCTTACACTCACTGAGTCACTGTTTTCCACTGCAGAGATTGCGATTGTTTCACCTCTGCTGTTCTGTCTGGGCACTTGAAGCTTCACATAACCATGCTTTGAAGTGCTTCTTCCAAGTTCACAATTTACTGCTTGAAATGTCTGATGTAATGCTACCTAATCCTTTCCAGGGCTTCAGGGAAGACAAGCTTTCAATTTGGTGAAAAATGTATTGCTGCAAGGTTATTAGAATAAAATGAAATAGAAACCACTTGTGGAGTGATCGTCACAAGGCAGCTTGATAAGGGTTTCTTTTTGAATGAAGAAGAGGCCAGTTCCTGCCCTGCTAAAAGCTATAGCAGGTTTGCTGTCAGCCTCCATAAGCTCCAGATCAAACCACAGCTTCCATTCAGGACATTTTTTTATTTGTTTTTAATAAGGTTGATGTTCAGGAAGAGGTCAAATGTAAAACATAGGACCTGTTTTATAGGATACTTGAATCCCTCTTTTTTTAGGTGGGCACGTGGATTAGAAGCCATACATGGAAGACCTGAATAATCTTACACCTGGTAGCAATCACTACTCTGCATTATGCACTCTCTTCCTAATATCATATGTGAGCAGATGGAGTCTTTCCTCCAAGGGTGCTCTTTATTCATGTTCTTGAATTGAAGTTATCACTGTGATCTTAAACCATTTTTATTAGAGTCTGTTTTCAATCAAGAGAGAATGGGGATTTGAGATGAAGAAAAAACACTGGTGGGTAAAATGAACCACCAAGAGACAAAAATAAACAAAGAGAAATTTCCTCAATGCCCTATTTCATCTTCCTTCTTCCTTTTTATTAAGTAAAACATATTAAATAATTTAACATAATATTGTTTTTATAAGCAGTGTCATTAAAGTAGCTGCTTGTTTCGAACTGAAGGACACAGTTTAGTGTCTTTCTTTCACTCTTTTTTTTTTCTCCTATTGCATGTACTCAATTCATAATCAGAAAGGAAATAAGAGGAGAAAATTTAGTCTCAGGACTCCGACTGTCCTAAGTTAAGGCAAGGGGGTGTTTTGTAGCTTCATTTTCTTGGTCCTTCTGTACATTACTCAAAAACAGTATCAGTAAATCTCAGAGGAAATTCCATCATAATTTTAAGTGTCTCATCTTTGAAAAATTAAGGTTGATGAATTTATCAAACAATAGTGATGGTAATAATATTCCCTGACAGGGGTAGTTCATGGAGAATGCGGCTGAGAGATGAACATGAAAAATGCACATCTCACGTTTTGCCTACATTAGGGGAAGTGTCTGAGTCTTGATTACAAGCTCTGTGTAAGTTCAGTGGGGTACTAGGAGATATTTTGCCATTGCAGCTACTCTCTGTTCTTCTGCCTGCAGTTATCAGGCAGGAGGACAGGAAGGGTGTCTACCTTCACCCAGTCCAAAGGTGGGAGCACTAATACATGCTCAAGGGCTGATTATGCCAATGTGCCCAACTGTGTTGGCCGTGTTGTTGGCTCAGCTGCACAGCACCTATTTTGCAAAACCCTGAAATCTGCCCAGCAGGATTCATTAGGAGTAGCTAAGCAGAGCTGGAAGTTTAGATTACACTGCACCAACTCAAGCTGGCTGAGCCCAGGTCAGGTTTCAGGTGTTGACATGCAGACACAGCAAACGAAACACCAACAGTGGAGGTGGATGAGGTCCCCAGCTGCACCCCTGAGTGCCTCTTGTCTATGGCAAGAATGGGCAAATCGCTGGCAGAAGTAGATACCTGTAGTTCACTGAACTAGGAAGTCAAACTGAATTTGCCCGTTGGCTCGGTCAGCACACTGAGTTCACAACTTTTAGGAGCAACTTTATACGTAGTTCAGGCTTGCAGGCTGCAGTGGCAGTGGGAAAGGTGGGGAAGCTGCCACAGCTGGGGGGGAGAGCTGTTGCTGCAGGCTGGGTTGTATCCTACTGTGCTTGTAAGTCAATATCCTTAACCACTTTCTTTAGGATAAATGTACCATGAACCTAGAACTTGTATTTTTAGCAAGCTGAGTTACAGCACAGGCAGAATGTAAACACAGCCATTTTTCCAAGCTCACCCCACACCAGTTTGACTTGACCCTACCCTTCAAATCTTACAGTTGACAGATCTTACAACTGGAAGCAAATACATTTGATTGAGTTCTAGTAAAATGTTGGGGGCCAGCTGGAGTGGACAAAACTGATATAATCTTTCAAAAAACAGTCTAAACCACATCACATCCTTTCCAGGGAAAGTGCACAAACACGGAATCAGCAATGATTAAAAAAAAATACTGAAAAACTTTTTGCTAGCACTCTGGGAACCACAGAGGGGGTTGAGCTCCCAAGAGATTTGGGTGTTTGGGTGGCCTGTCTACAGTATATATATCTTATGCTTTAAAGAACCATTCCCCCTACACTTAAATTACAGCTTTCGAGCTCAAAAGGCCAGAGGAACCAGCTCTGAGTTAGCTCAGCTTTTTCAGGGAAAAAGGTCACCCTAGTACAGTAAATCCACCTCTTCAAGCTTCATGCTGGGGAGTTGCAGATTCTGGGAATGGGAATAGAAAGCCATGTAAATAATTTCGTCACCCACCACTGAAAGGAGAGTGAACAGCTGAACTGCTCCCAAAACAAAATTGTATCAAATTTTCCAGCTTTTAAAGTTATTTTGATAGCTTACATATACTTTTAAAAAGCTTTATTAAAGTTGTGACTGTAAGTAGCAACCTCTTATCCACTAACTTACAAAGCCTGACTTTTCAGTAACTTAAATTCATTTACAAAACCCAGGAAAACTTTGAAACTTCCTTTATATAATTAGTAAGAGTAGTTCAATAAAAGATTGAATTGTCCCACTTACATGAACCACATCTCAGGCAGGCCTGAGATGTTGATTATCTTTCTAGATAAATAGACCTCAACATTTTATTTTTTCTAAAGAAACATATTGTCTCACTATTATTGTTTGAATAGTTGGAGTAAAATTATCAACAATTTGAACTTTCATACCTCACAATGCAGCAACATTTCTGAGTTTTAAAAAAGTCACATTTAAAAATAATTTGTGTGCTTCTTTTAACATCCATATTTCGTCTGGAAGTCAAAGAAGAAGGTAAAAAAACAGGCAGAAGCAGAAATACTTTGAGAAAAAAAATAAACCCATAGTATTTCAAAGTGAATGCAATACAAGAGGTCAGGGAACCGACTTTGACAAGACTAACAGCTAGGCCTGTGTGCCAAAAAACTAAAGGTCTCCCATCGTTATCTTACACTCTCCCTTACGCAGATTCCTGGACCAGATCCTTAGATGATATCAGCTGGTGGGTGCAGCCACATTCATGCGAGTAGCATTACAGTGATTTAAACTAGATGATAATCAGCTTCACTGGTTTCGGTGAGTTTTATTATTCATTTGATTGAAAGGTATTTTCCAATTGTTGTGAAGCGGGAAATGTGTTTCGAATTCATCATTTTTTAAGCCTCACACACATTGTTTGGCAAACAAGGATTGTTTAGGTTGTCTGGGACTCCTCCATTGCATCCTCCCAAATGTGAGATTTCCCTCTGTTCTCCAATGGACCATTCTGGTCCAGTTAAACACAGCAGCCAGCTTTGCAAAGCAGTAAGCCTTCTTTAGAATGAGGCCTTTTGCTTTCATCTGTAATCTTTATGGAAAAACTGGACATTACAGTATAAGGATTATGCTAAATTGCTTTCTGCCACTGAAGAGATGGACAAAGCAGTAGCTCAAGGCATGGAATGAGCATTCTGAAATAAGCACTTAGTCACTGAATTCAGTACCAAGAAATTAACCTAAACTATTTCAATTTACATATGTTTGTAATTTGCATCCCAGCTTTACACCTTACAGAGACTCCCTTGTTTGCTGTTACTGTAGTAAATGTTTGTTCACAGGCTGCTTAAAATCAAGCAGGGAGGTCAAGCTGGGACCAAATCCAAGGCTGACTGCCTTGCCCTGTCTGCCTGCCTTGTCTGAATATTCTCCCAGGGCTCAGCACTGTGCAGTGTTTGAATGGTCAAAGTCTGAGTACAAAGTCTGTTACTGTAATACAGGGGTTCCCCAGTTATGCTTGGATTTATGAATCAAACCAGAGACTTTCATGTGAACGCTTTCTTCTGCTACCACTCCCTTTCCGTGCTGAATTGCTCTCTGGAGGAGACTCTGGTTTGTTCTCTTGCTATTACTCTATAAATATTTTGCAGGGAATGTGTCATCTTTCCTTGAATACATAAATTCATATCACCTTCAGATGACCATATCCAATAAAAAAATTTGGGGGTCTAAGAGTTAGAAGAGGTAAGCTTCATGTGAATGGCTCTTGGACTGGTTTTTAGAATTTATTCCTAGTCTTTCTGCATCAGCAGTTAGCCAGTCTCCTGGCCTTTCTTCACTCCTTCTCTCCATCAGACTTTGCAGATTGATACTGCTTTTCTATGAATTTTTACTTTTCCATTTTCCATTTGGCACAGAGTAATCTCCTGTGCAGGATGAGGAGCACCAGGGCTGTGTCCATCAACAGCACTACCCAGTTCTGTCCCAGGTAAAGAAAGGAGTCAACCAGGTGTGATACAAATCAGAGAGACCTTTAAGATCATCAAGTCCAACCGTTAACACAAGCACTGTCAAGTCCTAAACCACGTCCCTAAGAAACACATCTATATGTCTTTTCAATACCTTCAGGGATGGTGACTCCACCACTTTCGTGGGCAGCCTGTTTCAATGCTTAACAATCATTTTGGCCAAGAAATTTTTCCTAATATCCAACCTAAACCTGCCCTGGTGCAACTTGAGGCCATTTCGTCTTGTTCCATGGATTGTTACTTGGGAGAAGAGACTGACCTGTTCCTGGCTACAACCTCCTTTCAAGTAGTCGAAGAGAGTGATAAGGTTCACCTGAGCCTTCTTTTCTCCAAGTTAAACAACCTCAGCTCCCTCAACTGCCCCTCATAAGACTTGTAATCCAGACCCTTCACCAGCTTTGTTACTCTTTTCTGGACCTCAATGTCTTTCTTGTAGTGGGGAACCCAGAGCTGGACCCAGGATTTGAGGTGCAGCCTCATCAGTGCCAAGTACAGGAGGACAGTCACTGCCCTGGTCCTGCCGGCCACACTGTTTTAGATACAAGCCAGAATGCCCTTGGCCTTCTTGATTACCTGGGACGTTGCTGGCTCATGTTCAGTTGCTGTTGACTGGCATCACCAGGTCCTTTTCCAATGGACAGCTTTCAAGCCACTCTTCCCCCAGCCTGTACCACTGAATGGGGTTATTGTGACTCAAAAGTGAGACTTGGCTGTTCACCTTGTTGAACCTCATATTGTTGGCCTCGTCCCATCAATACAGCCTGTCCAGATCCCTCTGTAAAGCCTTCCTACTCTCCAGCAGAACAACTGTCCCAGTCAACTTGGTGTCATCTGCAAACTGACTGAGGATGCCCTTGATCCTCTTGTCCAAATCATTGACAAAGATATTAAACAGGACCGGTCCCAGTATTGAGCCCTGTGGAACACCACTCATGACCGGCTGCCAATTGTCATGTTTCATTCAATCCAGTGAATGGATTTAATTCCATTCAGTACTACTCTCTGGGCCTGGTCATCTAGGCAATTTTTTACCTGGTCAAGAGTTCACCTGTCCAAGCCATGGGCTGCCAGCATCTCCAGGAAAATGTTCTGGGAAATGGTGTTAAAGGCTTTACTAAACTCCAGGTAGGCAACATGAACAGCCTTTCCCTCATCCACCAAGTGGGTCACCTTGTCACAGAAGGAAATGATATTAGTCAAGGAGGACCTGACTTTCCTAAACTCATGGTGGCTGGGCATGATCCCCTGGTTGTTTTGCATGTGCTGCATGATGGCACTCAAGATGATCTGCTCCATAACCTTCTGGGCCACCAACACCAGGCTGACAAGCCTTTAGATCCCTGGATCCTCCTTCAGGCCCTTCTTGCAGATGCGTGTTACAGTGTTCACTTTCAGTCAACTCTCCACTTAGCCAGGACTGCTGGTAAATGATTGCAAGTGGATTGGAAACTCTTCCACCTCCCTCAGTACTCTTGGGTGTACCCGATGGATCTACTCACTGGGATCCATAGAGTTCAAGCCAGATGCAGAGCTTAGCGAGTCCCACGGCTTTCTGTGGGTGAATACCATTGCTCCCTGGATGAGTTTTCAGGTCTTCAGCACCCTTCCTGCACACCTTCTGTGCCAACTACCGTGCAAATTGTTGCCCTGTTGACATCACTCCAGGTCACTAGCACTTTCTAAGGGATTCTTTTATAGGTGTGAGGGCACTTGGCCACCTTAACTTCTGACCTCACCCAGGTCCCATCATCTGCTGTCACATGAGCTTCTTGGAGGCTCTGTCGGCTCCCCCTGAGGTTCTTCGTGTTCAGGAAACCTCTCTTAGCACTGCTCTAGACCATCCTGCTGTGGATCGTGCTGGCCCTGAAGCCGCTCACAATAGAGTTGGTTTCAGTGACACCATGATTAAATCTCCTGCTGTTACTCCTGGAACCCAGGTCCACTGTGTGCAGGTGTCTGTAGGGCCTGGGGGCCTGGCTGTAGCTTTCCAGCCGACACAAGGTGATGTTGTCTGTGCAGTTGCGCATCTTGCGCTCTGGTCTCAGCACGTGCCTCTCCTTCGTTCTCCTTTCAGACTGCCCTTTGAACTAGCAGGATGTCGCACAGCATCTGCAACGAGCAGCCACAGAGATGATACACGATGTTCTCTGGGTTGCTTGGGTCATGCAAGTCTATCCCCAGTGTCTGACAGCTGCAGGGGCCCATTGCACTTCAGAACACAGGAATATTTATCCATGAGAAAAATAATAGTGTTTTACAGAAATGGCCCAATGTTTCTCAGTCAGGGTCATGAACCCCTTGCAGGTCATGAGAGCATTCAAAAGGATCATGAAATTTTAGACAGCAGGAGCCAGCAGCAGCTTAGTTCCTCCAGAGAGGCAAAGTGAGAATCGGCTGTAAGTACTGGCTGTCAGTGCTTGCAATAGCAAGGGAATTGCTAATTACACACCTTTAATTGCTATCTGCACTTATTTCTGTCAGGAATAGGGAGAAGAGGACAAGCATGTAACCCTCTTTCTCTCTCCCCGTGAAAGAATGGAGCTGCAGTGGGCTTAGAAAAGAGACAGTCACATGGAGAAAGATGAATCAAAAGGGAAATGTGCTTTGTAAATGTTTGAGAAACCCTAGTAAGAGTGTAATGTTTCTGCATTGGAGGTGGCTAAGGGGAACAGTGCCTCTGCTGCAGGGTAGAGTCTGCCTCAGGGCTTGGTGTTTGGTAACACCACCTTGTCCATAGTCTTCAACAACCTCTACCATTTTGTTTATTGCTTTTCTGCTTCCTGCAGTGTTTCATTTCATCAGCTTAAGGGTCACTGCAGTGCTTTCACTTAATCACTGTACAAATGATTTAACTGGCTCACTTTTTTCCTTTTTTTCTTTACTCACATATTCTGTGGACCCTGCAGAGCTAAGTTCCGGTGTGAAAGGTTTAAGGCTCCAGACAGTTGTGAAACTACTTTGGCAATTTAGCATCTTTCGTTGAGATTAGTCTTAAAGTTGTTATGTGACATCTGAAGACAAAAACCTGTAAATCTTTCTAAAATGCTAGGCCAATAGCTTCAATATGTAATAAATACTGAAATTCTGTAAAACATTGCAATCCATTTTATCATCTTTTCTAAACAGAAAGAGCAAAGTCAGGAAATTCATTGCTGAGCAGTTATACTTTTCTTTGAACTTACTTGATATTAAACATTTGGGGAGTTAAAGCAGCCAGGTTTCAATGTAAACAGGCAAATGAGTGAATTGAATGTACAAAGTGAACTATTTATTTTTCCTTATGTGTTGAGCGAGCTCTTACAATGAGATAATAATGCTTTGTAATCATTTACTGCTTTCCAGCTAGAGAAGTACAGTAAACCTTAATCATTTTAGTGCCACTACATAAATGTTATCTGTCTTACCTGCTTACCCTCTTGTAGGCTGTAAATGTTACATCCCTACCTGCCTGTCCTCTCTTAGGTCAGAAATCTATGCTCTTTAGGTATCCAAGCAAAAGGTTTACAAACTCCAGATATGCACAACTATCTCATGATCAAAAATTACCCCTTTCTCAGAAATGCCAGTTAAATGGCTCTTTTTTCATGCTCTATTCCATTTTATTTAAATCAAGCCAGCCTACTTAGACTAGGTTTTAAATAACTTTCATTTACTATGTAAAATTGAATAGAATAACACTCCAAGAGCTATTCAGTCCCTGCATCTGAGGAGGCAATGCCCTAGATTAGGTGGGAAGCAAGGAGTTGAGAGGATGCTTGGGGATGTGATTGCTTCACCCATTACACCTGGAACTTGAAAAGAATATATGCCAATGACATTATTAGCATGCTGCTGTTAATTCCCCTGACTGCTTTTCCACTTTTTATTACCTGCTCTTGTAATTTTCTCTAAAAATGTTTGGATTGTATCCCCTGCTGCATCCTGTGCACAAGAAGGGTTCTTGATCTGTGCTCTGCTGGCTGCTTTGATACAAAATAGTGTCTATATCCTTCTGCTCTGCCTGGTATATCCATCACTTTTCATTCCTTCTCATGCAGATTGAGCAATAATTTCACATCCTTTCATGCTGTGCTGAGGACACATCACATTACAATCCTGCAATCGGGCAGGCATCCGTAGATACATTGCAAAATAGCAGGAACGTCAGCAGAAGATAGAAGTGGCTCCCCCTAAGTCATGCAAGAGGACTGCTGCACAGATGGTGAAAGAGCCTGGATCTTTTGTCTTGATTATTGCTGTAACTGCATACTCCTCCTTCCTAGCATCCCTCTCCAAAACATCATCATCATGGCTAGGCTTCGCGAACAAAGATTTGTGAAGGACTCTACCCACACTTGCTACAAGCGCGCTGATGGCTAAAAAGGCCAATGCGAGATAGACACATCCGGTTGCAAAAGGCACAGCAGAATGACTCCCCAGGTGGTACCGACAGGACACGGTTCTTTCTGCGTTGCCTTTTCTCCTCGAGAGTGATCCTGCGTGTATTCTCAAAAGAAGCAGCAGCGTTGTGGATAGTGTGTCTCCAGGCCTCCCGATTGGAGGCCAGAGCAGACCAGTGATGGTGATCAATATGGCCAAGGCTGAGATGTTGTTTCAGGGAGTCCTTATATCTCCTCTTCAGGGCTCCTCTCTTGAGGCAGCCAGTGGCAAGTTCACCATAGAGCACAATCTTAGGGAGGCGGGAGTCCTTCATCCTGGAGACGTGCCCTGCCCAATGCAGCTGCGTTCACAGCAACATGGCCTCAATACTCATAACTGCTGCCTGTTCAAGAACAGACGTATTGGTCACATAATCTCTCCAGTGGATGTTTAGGATTGTACGGAGGCAGCGTTGATGGAAGCGTTCTAAGAGTCGTAAGTGGTGGCGGTAAATGACCCAAGATTCAGATCCATATAAAAGAGTGGACAGTACAATGGCTCTATAAACACTGATCTTTGTACTTTTCTTCAAGTGATTGTTTCGCCAAACTCTTTTATGGAGTTTACCGAAAGCTCTGTATGCCTTTGCTAACCTGTTGTCTATCTCTGCATCAATCTTACCATCCCAGGAGATGATGCTTCCCAGGTAATTGAATTGCTGGACCTCTCCAAAACATACTGACATCAATTAACCTTTTCATTGCATTGAGCCTCTGCTTTTGCCTTTATGGCGTTGGAAGCCTCTGTAATACCAACAGTCCTCAAGGAATGCCCAAGGGATAGCAAAGTTGATTATTTTAAGGGTTAAAATCTGAGAAGAGCAAATGAAATAAGCAGTAAGGAAAAATTCCCATTCCAGAAATTGTACCTTGTATGTAGAGAGTGGAAGAATATTACCAAGTATCTGCAGCTGAGGACAGGAACCATGCCAGCGGCTGCCTGGTACCTAGGCTGGGATGTACAGGCTGGGATGTGCAGTCACTGACTCATCTGGAAGACAAGATTTGCCACGAGAGGCTGCTGTTATGGGTGTCCCTTTCCCAAAAGTACCACCTTGTATCCATCACCTGAACACACTCACTTTGTCTGGGTTCTGTCACAATCCAGCCCCATACGTTCAGGGCTCAGAGGGGCTGACAGCCCCACGTGCCATTTTGAGGGTGTTTCTGGCCAGACTGGTGACAAACCACGACAACTACCTGTGTTTAGCCATGGCAATAGTTACAACAACACAGCAGAAAGGAGGCTTCAGCTTGTTCTTTCAGACTAAGGTGTCTGGGGGCTTATTGGTGTGGTCTCCAAGGAAAGCAGTGGCTAGGGTGACTATGTCACCTCAGCTGTAAAGAGAGCTCCCTCTCACACCCCTCCCTGCCACACACCCTGCTGCTGTCCTCCACAAAGACGTGGCTTTCTGGAGGAGGCCATGTTCCACTTACTAATTACATCAGCTCCCCTCGGCTAACGCATATGCTTCCACTTCAGAGCCTTGTTCCATTTGCTTCTCATCTCTGTAAGAAGGGGGTTCCTTAAAATCCATTCTTCCAAGTGTGCTGCCTAAATTTTTCTCATTACAGATAATATTTTCCTATTCTTTTTCGTGGGGAGTGTTTTCATTGTTCTCTGTTGTTGTCTCTCTGTACCATCTAGTTATAAAATAATTGATAACTATTCATAGTAGCTAAATTGTGCAGAATTTCTCCCTGTTATGTTCTTGTCTTTTTCACTCCCTTACCGCAAAGTGGTATCTCATTCCCACTAAAACAAGATTTAAAGCTGACAGGTGTCTTCTGTGTGGTGATAGATGGTATAAAGAAGGATGGACTAACTTCTTTCACCTGATCCTGTACAGGCTCCTTATTGCAGTAATCCAAGCTTTCCCTACTGGTGAATAAAGTAATATCAGAGGGATTTCAATTTTGACAAAGAGTTATTTGACTGGATACAGGTTTGCTGCATCAAGCTCTCAATAGGGTCTGCACAAAATCTTGGTTTATTTTGCTCTGCTGAAATTGTTCAAATGGCTTCTCATTATCATTGGGTGGGACTGAAGAGAAACACTGATGTCAGTTTTGTGACATGTCCTGTTATTTAAGTAATTCACAGTTTATGCTGGGACTCATTTGGCCTTCTTAAATAATTGGCTTTTTTTCTTTTTTTTTCTTAGCATCATTGAATGAAGGAAGAACAAACTAATTACCACTGGCAAAGAGAGAACTTCTAGTAAACAAAACCCTCTTTTGAGTTTTTTTGTAAATATCACTCTGTGCTTGTCTCTTCTAAATCATGTAATACCCTGTTATCAAACCTATTTGCAGAGCTGTTAAAATTTTTTCCTGGGAAGAATCTTTCTAAATTCAAAGGACTGCAGATTCTGTTACAGATCTGTACTTCAAAGTTTTCAAAAAATCCCAGTCCTCAAGCTGAGCTTCACCTCCATGAAAAGCCACATGAAGTTAGTGGGTTTACTTATGAATTTAAAACTTAAGCACATGTCTTGAAGAGAGAGCCTGGATGTTGACCTTGGGTTTGCAAGAAAAAAAGCTACTTTGGTCTGCAGTGCCATCATTCCTCTTAATGACAGCTGCTCCCAAGGCCCTCAAGGATGAATGAGGCAGTCATGTCCTCTCGGGGAGTTTTCAAAGAAATCAGCCATGAGTGAGCATTCATCCTTCCCTCACAATTATGCTGCCCTGGTGACTTTGGTGCTCAGGTTGAAATCAGGGAATTGTTAGTTTCCCAGTTCTTGCACAGCTGCTCACATAGACATGGGTGTGATTTTCACATCCACACATTAATCTAATATACTACTCACATTAGTGTGTCTGCTCATGGAGCTAAAACATAGTGGTGGATTTGGCTTGCATTCTGTGAAAGAGGTTTTAGAGGGTTACTGCTGAGTCCAACCATGTTTCACAGCTGACATTTGTCAACGAAAAAGCAGAGCTCAATGAAAAGGCTAAATGTTCACAAGGAAACTCTTTACTGTGGGGTTAATGAGGACTTGAAAGGACTTGCACTCTGGCCTTAGCTGTGTATGTTTGTCTTTTCTTTTACTTTCATCTCTCCTCCCTGAGCCCTGATCTCTTTTCATTCTTTTTTTGCTGCTTTTAATTTGTGCCTCTGTATTAAGCCTACCAGCCTTCCTTCCTTCCTTCTTTCTCTCCTTCCTTTCTTGCTCTCTCTCTGTCTCTTTCTATTTCTTCCTTTACCTTCTTTTGGGAGCCTCAGTTTGACAGATTGTTAACAACAGAAACCACAAAAGTGTCTATTGCTTGAACCTACTCAGGGCCTCTCTTGCTAACACGCAATCTTTATTAGTGATAATATTACATGGCAAAAGATATAATAGCCTCAGAATGAAAATTCTATTTTTGTTTGAAGATGTAAAGATTTAACTTTGTGGAGTTTAACTCAGTCTTTTTTGATCTGCAACACATGGCCAGATGAAATTTAGTATTTGCCTGATTTAGTGATTTTTTCTTTCCCCTTTAAATATGGTAAGCTCATAACAAATTTTACATCTTGTTAAGAGAACAAGGTGCATATTGCCATGCAGAGAGTACTGTGTGTCTTAATGGAACAAATTATTTGATGCTATTGCACATGCACTGCCTGCTATGCTCAACGATGCGTATTTTAAATAAAAATATGAACCTGTCAGCATACTAATTATTCTGTATGTTCCCCTACAAGGAGCAGTTTAAAAACGTATGCAGACTAAACAAGGCTGCTACAACATGCAGGAAAGAAGTTTGCTAAAAGGCTTTAAACTAAAAACTAAACTTTCAAACATAGTTCATATGTGTAAATAGAAGAATGTTTCAGCTCACTGAACCCAACATCTCTAATTGCATCTAGCTTCAGTGAAGCTAATCCCTGGTCCCAATGCTGTGATATATTCATATGTTATCTGCTAATCCCTGTTTTATAAAGACTGCATTTCTTCTCCCTAAGCTTAATGAATTTGTATTTTAAAATTAACTATCGAATAATAGGAAATAACAAATTAATGCTTCATCATATAAAATGTTTTCTAGGGCAACTTACCTAATGAGACATAGACCTAATGTAGGGTTGCAGATTATTGGGTGAATTGAGTCACTGTATTGAGTGGTCCATATTCCCAGGAACCCTAGTTTCTATGGGTTCTCACATTGCCTTCATCTCTACAGGTTAAACTTACACTATAAATTTAGCAGTGTGAAGGAATATTCCCAGGCCCTGCAAGTCAATTTGCTACAGTTTTAAATTAGTAGAGAAGTTTCTGGCATATTTTTGACCCACCTCAGCAGTTTCTGAAATTGTTCCCAGGCATGGTTCTGAGATTAGCACATGGCAGGAGCCATTCCCCATAGGCAATTGCCCTGTTTTGCAGAGCAAGAGATTTTAATACACTGATGTGGTATTTAATAGCATTTAGTAGTATTGATTTTGGCAGTGCTCCATACCAGGTGACCTCAGCGCCAAACAAGAGTCCTGGACACATAATTCTTATTAGAGATTTAGCCTTAGTATTTAAGCACCCAGTAGTTGTATTTTAAGTGGCACAACTGATATTATGATATATAACTACATTAATTCTTCAGGAGAACATTAGGACAATGTGTAGCCTTTGGATTTAGCAGATCTAGCAGAATTGTTCTTATGGTATGTGGTGTTCCTTTCCAGAGTGCAGGTTGAGGAAAGGTGGTGAGCTCTATGAAGACCTTTCCTTCTTTGAGGAGTTTATTTCTGCCTCTTAGACAAAAGCATAGCTTTGGCCAAAGTGTAATGCATTGTTCTACGGAGAGATTTTTAGGGTGTGCTGATATGTGATCTAGACACTTTTATCAAGGCCCATATTCCCACAGAGATGGCCTCCAACATTCAGGGCCTGCAGAATGTACCTACCTGCTAATACCTTAGTTATCATTTATTTTGGGTTGCAATAATACACATAGCCCAAAGAGCAAAGATGTACAATTGCAGTAATTTGTTTGTCCAACAGAATTAGACAGACCCTGCAGTTGCTGTGCATCATGGCATTAACAACATCAAGAAATTAATGGGCATTCTTAAATTAATCCCCCAGTTAAGTAATTTTCTTTCAATACTTTTAGTCTAAATGCATTTTGTACTAAACCTGCAGAATTTTTCAAAGTATTGTTCCTTGCCTAACTCCCTACCCTCTGCTTGGGTTGGATTAAGCCTTGGTAAACTCTGTTTGACCAAAAACTAATCTCATTCAAGATCCAGACAACACCTGTGGAAAGAGCTACAGATGTGAGGAAGGTAAAATATCCTCTGCACATTGATGGTGTTCAAATGCTTGCCTATCAGTGCTCCTTTTGCCAATCTCTGTACATACTGGATATTGTCTCAGCAATCATATCTTCTAAACATAATAACTTCAGGAGTCACCTCCAGAATCTTAATGACATTTCACTGCTACAGGCCTATTAGATGACTCTATTTTTTCTAGTTTTCTACACTGGAAAAGGAGGTGGATTCCCTAAAATCCTGTGCTGAAAGACTGTAATACCAAATTCTAGCAGCAGCAGCCATAATAAATAAAATGCTGATCTGGCCCAGGCAACTGACAAAGGTGATATTTATTTACCCTAGATTTACATGCCTGTAATGCAGAATGTATTGGAGCTAGTCACAAAAAAAAAAAAATCCTTAAGGACAGAAACAGATTTGTGCAGAATGCAATTCTTCTGTTCTGTTTTGTTACTGTTTTTTCTTTCTACCATCTACCTTCAGTTTTGTGCATGAAATAATGCCCTATTTATCTCTACTGACTGTAGTAAATGAGAAGATTCCCAGCTCAGATGAAGATATCTACATCATGGGTATCCAAAGATGTTATGAATTCCATATCAACTAAATGCATGTTTCCAACCCTATTAGTAATTTTGTAGAATGGATCTAAAAAAACCCCATATTGTTGTAATTTAGTCTGGTATAAAATGTCAGTATGGCAAATATTTGCCTATTCATTTATATATTTCATCATCTTTATAGGTTTTAAAAATCCTTCATAAATGAGAAACAACATCGGGGTTCTGCGCATTCAGAGATAAAAACTAAGGTTAGCACAAAAACCTGCAGTATATACACATGTACAGTGTATACCCACTGCCACATGTTCATTAGCAATAGTCTGAAAAGCAAAGACATTCTTATCATGAGCTCTTTCAAGTCATGGGACTAGATATTCTAGCTACACCCAATAAAATTAATTTCTCTCAAGTAAACAAGAAATGTCAATTGCATTAAAAAAAATAAACTTGATAGAGGGACAAGACCGAATGATTTAAGAAGGAAGTGTTTCAATCAGCTCAATGCTTGCTAATATTGACTACATATTAAAGGAAAATCAAAAGCTTTTATAATTTTTTCTGGCAATCTGTGAGTCTGGGTCTTGTAAATAACACTTAAAATGTACACGGGAAGTGACGATTTTTATCTTGATATTGATTCCGGAAAGGATATCTGTATATTTGGGGTTATTTTTACTAATTTTGTTGAGGGGTTTTTTGCTAAATTAAGGCCTGCTTCTCAGAGAACCACAAAGAAAAATGAAGTCATTGTTTGCTGACTTCATACCTATGCAGTCCTGCTTGGAAGTCCTGCCACCAACGACGTGTGCCATATGAACAAAATCTGGGATTAATTAAGTGAGAGTGAACTCCTAACCCATTTGAACTGTCATGCTGAAGGTCTGGCACAAAGGATCGGGGAGTATACAAAGACTAATCACCATTGCAGGGTCCTGTGGGCTACTCTTCACACAAGGGCCCTTGTAGTAAAATGAGTCTTCAAAGTGACTGTCGCACACTGAGAACAACAAAGACAGCGACAAGGAGATGCTCATTGGACACCAGCTTGCTTTTGTTCAAAGAAAATTCTCGGCTCTCTTTAGAAAACAAGAAATTATCTCAGCCTTAAAGTCATCTATCTAATCATAGCTCCATATGCCCTGGCATCCAGTGAAAATATAAGCGAGAGGACAGGTATACTTTTGTAAATCTTTGGTGAAAATTGATTACTTTTTCCATGCAGCATTTTTTTTGTACTCTGACTAGATAACAGCAGAATTGACAAAAGTTTCTCAGTTAAATCACCTGGAAATCTCAGCAGTAAAATTAGCTACATTTAACGGCCAAGAAAAATTTTCCTGTCATACCCAAGATCAAGCAGCTGAATCATGAACATGGGCATAGACACCAAATAATAAAGCAGCACTGCAAGTTCTCCTTGATATTAAAGGGTCTCTTTCATGGTCTGTTAGTGCTTATCCATTTTTTTTTTTGGCCATTGTTTTGGGCTGGGATCCAACAGATCCAACCTTGTTGATGTCCGGTCCATGTGACCCATGGTGTCAAACCATACAGTTTCTGAGTTGCTTGGTTTTGGTTTGTGAGTTGGGCATTTGAAAAATCTTGGGTAGTTATGCAGATCAAAATAAAATAACATGGTATTGATAGTAACATTATTGAGCTGGTGAAGTCAAACTTAAAATCACAATTAATCAGTATTCAAAAATGGTGAGATAATTGCAGCATCCTAAAGGGATTTAATTGAAATATTTCTGAATATTTCTGCCACATAGTTCAATAATCCTGTAAGTTCTGAACAAAGCCATCCCACTTTAATCCTCTCTTTCCACACAGGTTGTTGCTTCATTGGTTAAGTTTTCTTATTACTCCTGTTACAGCTGCATGTAAGTTTCCTCACCTATGTCTGAAGCTCCTTTCTTTTTTTTATTTACTGTATCAGTGTATGAAGATGGTCACTACACCAATGAAGTAATCTTGACAAGAGATCTACACATTGATCCCCCCAACAGTTCACTCAGGTCTAATGGTAAAGAGAAGGGAGGACAAGCATTGGGACCACCTGGAATATCTTCAGCAGTGAGGGTTCATCAAAATATGGCATTGCATCAATTTGAAAACACTCCAAGGTTTTTTATTTGTTTCAAATGCATATTATTCTGTAGGTATTGAGTGTCTTTCAGAGAGACGTGACACAGGACACTACCAGGTTTGTAGAAAAACCATGTTAATAACTGAGAAGCAAAGTTCTGATGATGCTTAGTTTCATGAAAGTGTATTTAAAGTTTTATTCTGTTGTATTTCTGAAATGAAAGCAAATTTTAAAAGTAAGCTCTGAAAAAGATTTGTGGCCAACTTTATTTGATGCCTCTGCTTTATGTATGAGGAATACAAGCCAAAGTATCTAAATGTCTTGCTTGGATTTAGTCAGTTCATTATATACTTCCCTTTCTTCTTTACTCTTTTCATATGCATTTCTTATGCGTTGCTGTTAGACACAGTGAGTGTGGGCTTGGTAGACCCTGAGAGCGTACACCAGTATTTATGTTCCTGTGTTGTAGCAAATAAAGATCTCAGGTCCATACTGCAATTTTTTCAGCAATTCAGGATGTTGAAGAACTTTAACTGAAATGGTGGGAATGAAGTTTCAGTTCTACAGAATTCACACACACAAAACAAGTAAGCAAAAATAAAAATTCCAACTGTTAAACCGCTTCATCCTGTTTTCAAAAATGCAAGCAAACCCGAATGCCTAGAAGAGACCAGAGCTGGAAAGATCAAAGGGAAAGCAAAAAAGAGATCTAGGAAAAAGTGGACTTTGCTTTAACATCCTACACTTGGGTCTGAAAAATATGGCTGTGGGTAGACATCCTTGGCCAGCCCTGGCGGTGCCAGCTGAGGACATTGCCATTGCCAGCCCACTCCTGACATCTTGTTACCATGCCCTTGAGGGAGGCTGCTGCTTCCTCAGATCCTCTGTCTGAGACAGACAACAGGCTAAAACCAGACCTTTTTTTGTCAAAATAAGCTGTGTAATAAAGGGCTTACTGTCGATATTTCTTAGATTTGTCTGGCTGTGTGACCACAGTGGATGAGGAAACACCATGCTGAGGTCTGGAGATGTAATGACCACTGGCGGCAGGGCAGAAACAGAGCACCAGTGGCCAGGGTGTGGGAAAAGGGGCTTGATCTCCACATGCCACAGAGGTAGCAGGTGATGCATTAGCAGCTCGTCCGCTTTTCAGACAAGCCTGGCCAAGGGAGTGTGAGACAACTGAGGACACACAAGCCAACTCCCATGATCCAGGATGGACACAGTCCTCAACAGGACAAGAGAAGAAACCTGAGGAAGTTCCTTCCTCAGCTGGCAAAGGTTTGTGCAGGGTGGGTGCCCACACACAGCTTCAGGTTAACAGTTTGCTAGGAGGCAAAATTCACAGTGGCTGCAAAGACAGACTTGCTGCTCCCGACATAATACACAGTCTTGTGATTTGCACTTTTAGTAAGTATCTTCCTCTATTCACCATTAATTATGTAATCTATTAAAGGTGATAAGGATTATGGGGTTTAGCTCTCTGACCAAGTGCATTTCTGTCGCGTGGGGTGTGTGTGTTTACTTGTAAATTCACAATTTTTTGTAATATTTTAAGTTCAGAGAGTAAATGCTGGAAACAGTTAGAAAAAAACGGCCTGAGGTGGTGGTGAAGCAATGGGGTAACACGCGGCAATCCTCTGTGTAACGGCTGACAGCAGTATTTATTTTCATTTGAGAAACAGCGAGAGCAGGGCCTGCCCCAGACATCTCTCACTCCATTCAGAAAGTGATGTTTATGGACAGCTGCAGGGAGTTACTCACAAGAGGCTTAAACAGGGAGGGGAAAAAAAGGCCATTCCTGCGGGCCCACCCAGCCACTGCGTTTTTCAGCCGAAGGGCAGGCTCAGTTTCATCCCAACCAGCCGGTGGAAACTGAGCCCAAACAACTGTCAGGATCACAAAAGTCAGAGAGATGGAAAAGACTGGTGATAAATGTGGTGGCAAGTCGTTCCCCCAGAGCCACCCGACATGCCTCTTGTTTGAACGCTGTCGTAGGGTTAACAGTGGTTTATGGGCTAACATGAAGGAATAAGAAGGGGTCATTCACAGATATCAGAAAGATGTTTGGAAGAATGTTTAAAGTGCTTATTAGTTCAGAGACCCTTTCAACACCAACAGCTCCATGTGTTTCACCAGAGATGCAGCTGAGTTACATGAGTAATTCTACGCTTAGTTCAAGCATCATAAATCCATTTTGGGCAGCATTTTGTAGCTCCCATGGCATTATCTGTCTGTCTAGGTCACTGCCTATTCATCTCTCCATGATGTATTTCACTGTTAATCATCACCATGTCATACAAATATATTGTGCATCACAGTGATTGTAGCATTTCCCCTGTCTTAGTGTGGGCGTAGGTGTGAAGACTCCTCTTAGCAGACGGATGTCTGCCTTATAAGAGTTAATTATTTATTTTAATGCCTTACTGGTATGCAGTTTTTGTATTTCCTAGATGTGTTTCCAAGATTTTACTATTGTAGGTGTGCTAGTGGGATCTGGAGAGGTTAAAAGAAAAGGAGGGAGATTTTCTCATTGTCATGGCTAAAAGGGAGCCAAACCCCTGTGCTTTCTCACCTTTCTGCAGACATAAAGTAAGAGCCTTCCTGGTATAAAAATGGGGCAACAACACTTTCCCATACTTCCGTTACTCTGGTATCTGCTGAGATGATGACATGCGGTCAATATATTTAAGGAACTCTCTCTCACTTGACATTTATCTTAGATTCTAGCAAAGATTCTGACCTTTTATACCAGCTGTTTGCAGAGTAATATGCCATAAACCTTCTGTGACTTACAAAAAACATCTGATGTGTACTACAAAACAGTTCCTCTTCAATTCTAGGTAAATCCAAATGCTTTGTCCATAAGTATAAGTAAGTCCATAAGTATATAGACAAAGGGGCTTTGAACTGAAAGAGAGTAGTTTAGTTTAGATATTAGGAAAAAATTCTTTATTGTGAGGGTGGTCAGACACTGAAACAGATTGTCCAGAGAAGTTGTTGGTGCCCCATCCCTGGAAGTGTTTAAGGCCAGGTTGGATGGTGCTCTGAGCAACGTGGTCTAGTGGAAGGTGTCCCCGCCTGTGGCACTGGGGTTGGAACTAGATGATCTTTATGGTCTCTTCCAACCTAGGCCATTCTGTGATTCTGTGTTTCTAAGTACCTTGAAATTGAAAGCAAGATTAAATCTATGTTGCCTTCAACTAGGCTTTGGTTATGGCTTCATATTAAATGCAGGTAGACATCTTCTTGACCAGAATTTTAACTAGGTTTCATCTTGATCAAAGCTACTAAACAAGCTTGGAAATGTCTCATGTTTCATATTTAATTCTTTGAGAATTAAAATAAATCTTTCTACTATGGAAAATGCTAGTGGTTTGTGCTCTTCCACATTGGAAGTCCATGTGCACATAAACAATATGCTTTTTAAGTGTACTTAACAAAGTTGTCTGACTAAAGTCTTTGTGTGTCATTATAAAAACAGCTACCATTAATTTGCCTCAGAATAAAAATAATAGTACCAGTAATTGCACATAATACATTTCACCACAGGAGTCTAGTCAAACATTAATAAGATTCAGAACATTTACAAAAGTATTACTTTAAATCTGTTTATCTGTTGTCATAAACTCAGAACTCCAGTGGGTCTGCAGGTATTCCGTTCTGCTGCTGTTAAAATGGAGTTATGTCCCAAAAGCAGAGAGAGGGTAAAAACATGTAAAAACTCTCCATAGCCGTGCATTGATGTGAAAACAGGACATCAGATCCAGCTTGCCCCTGCTGGCCCAACAGCACACACTGCCAAGGAAGGTAATGAACACTGAGGATAAATGTGTTCTTACACCCATATTCGGTGATCACTTTGACCCAAACCAAGAGAGAACACACAACCAAACATCTCAGAGAAAACTCTCTCTGTAGTGTTTCTGCTACTGATTTACCCCATCTGGTACTCTGTCTCCAGGGATGGCAAGTCTCTGAGACTTCACAAGACATGAAACGCAAACATGAAAAGCATTGCTGAGAACAGAGAATCACCATTTTCTTTTCTAGGACCAAAAGGGAACAAAAATGGGAGAAACAGACTCATAGGACCCAATAGAAACAGACTGAGCCAAATAAATAAAAGACTGCATGTGATGTTTATTTACAGTAGCTTCTTTGTCAAACCATGTCAATATAAAGACATTAGTAAAAATAAAACACTGAGACTGTACCTCTGCAGTCAAACCTAGCCAGCAAAGATGAGCTTCAGTCAGGTCCTTCAATTCAGTAACATTAAGCATGTGTGTAAATGTTTTACCAACTTAGGCTCACAAAGAAATACATGGCAGCACCACTTCAGTATCACTCTGTACCCTTCTGTCAGGAATGCCACCACTTCTGAAGTCAATACTTCAAGTAAAAAAAAAAAAAAAAAACCACTTTTAAAACTATGAAAAGATTAACCTTTGAGTAGATCCAAGAATAAGTTCCCAAAGAAAGCCATAACTCTAAGCTTTCATAAATCCCCTTGGCATTTAAGGTTGCAATTTTCTTATGTTAAAGACTTTATGTTTTCACTGTACTCTTAGACAACTTTTTAAGTCTACTAGTGGTAAGGCTGTTTTTGAAAAGAACTGGTGCCATGTTCTCTATCTGTCTAAAGCAACATTCTCCAGTAATAAGACGAACCTTAGAGTGAGATACAAATAAATTGCAAATGAGCTTTTCCCTGTGGATCCGTGTGCTACAGTGAATCCAGAGTGCCTGATCTGTTGAAATGGGAGTGGCTGCAACAAGTAGAGTTGGATTCAGCTACAAGACATATAGAACAGGGAAGGCAGCTTACGTGTTTCCTTATACACTGTCCTGTAAGCAAGTTTTTTTGGGTTTTTTTCTAGGAAGGATTGTCTGAAGAGACAGACTTAGACTCCTTACCCTATCTGCCCTCCTGCTTCGACTATTATTTCCTGTTTTGTCACCCACAGTAGTGCTAAGCGCATTGTGGTTTGTCCCTTTTGCCTTCAGTGCTCCTGGCTGATTTACTGACATCCCACTGGAAGCTGGTGGACAGTGTGTGGGCACAAATTCTGTGTTACCCAGCCAGGTGTGCTTGACCTCATGGCTCTGGGTGCTCTGGACACATGCTTCAGCGGCTGGACTTGCCTGAGGACTATCTACATGGAAGGGCAGGCTGGCCTCGAGGCAGTGTGGACAAACCCATTTCAAACACCACAGTGCTGTTAATGATGGACCTTGGCTACATGCCCGTGATGGACCTTGGCTACCACCCCGTGAGCCCTGCAGGTAAATGACCTAACTATCCCAGCCCTCCACCCTTTCAGCTTGGTTTCCACAAGGAGAAACGCAAGAGCTCAGGCAAGAGGGAAACAAGAGAACACTGGCCAAGGCCTTGCTAAGATGGCCAGGGGCAAGAGGCTGGAGGCAGCCTGGTGTCACTAGAAGTAGAAACAGCTCTTACCCATTTCTGATGTGAAGAAAGGCCCGTTTTGCCTTTCTTTCTGCCTTACCCAGAAGACCAAACCAGTGAGTTGGGTCACTTTTAAAATGTTCATTTTCTTCACCAACAGCCATGTGCATTGTGAAGTGAGGTGTGACCTCTTGTACCCAAGGCAGCTTTAATCCCACAGGTTCAGGTAACTGGATCACCACGGCTATGGCAGCTCTAGGCTTGATGTGGGTTGCCCAAATCCACATGGGACTGTGTGGACATATACAGCAGCTCCTTAAAAACAGACACATTGTTAGGCAGAACACTTTAATGAATAGCAGTGTCTCACTGTGTGCCTGATTTTACAACCTTTCTGATGCAACTAAAATGCTCACACTAAAATAGCACATGATAAGGTACACAAAGGTACTTTGTATTTGGGAAGTCCACACTATCAATTCCTACAGCTCAGCTAAATATAGGCACATCTTTTTTTCTGCTAACTTTACCAGGCATGTAGACACTTGAGCTCTAGCTCCAAGAACTACTTGGCAGATTTCCAGAGATAATTCAAACTGTATAAGTTTCTGCTGGTGTGAAACAAGGTAGGATATTACCCTGGTCTCCATGCAATGTGGGAAAATTGCTCAGCTGAGCTGAGTAGCTATGTCAATCATTCAGAGCGCAGCAGAGAGGAAAAAGGGAGGAAAGGATGATCTCTTAATCAGCAGATGAGACTCACAGCATATGGTAGAAAACCACAGTATTTTAATGTCTATGAGTTTTATGTGTTTACCTTACATGTTCTGACTGAGATTTCTGAAGTTGTGGAAAGATGCTGGACCATTGTCCCCGTTAAAGCTTAGATGCTTAATAACCAAATCTTCCAGGCAGATGTGAAAACTTTGGCCTAAGTGTATCATCTGTAATTCAACTTGTTTTACTGTATTTTACAATAAGTGGATGAAAACTCAAAATAAAACTTCCTGTGTTTTTTTTTTGGCCTGCGGTCCAGAGCAAGGCAGATGTTTGTCCTACCATTGCTGTGGGGTCACATGTGTTTTCCAGTTTAGATGCTGGCATATGCAGTGTGACCAAAAAGACAAATGCTTGCTCTGAACAGCCCTCTTGTTTGAATCTGATCTCACAATGGCCTGTTTTCTTTCAAAATATACCCTTCGAGAATGTTATTATGCTTGTTATAAAGTAAATGAACTTCACTTCCTCAGGACCCGTAGTCATTGGGCTGACAAAGACAGCAGGCCAACATAATCAGCAAGTGCAGTCAAACAACAGACGGAAGCAAAACCAGCTTTCTTTTCAATAGCCCTTAACTAGTGACAATAAGGAACATTCAGCACCTCAGATACTTATTTCCAGTTCACTACAAGAGGAAGCCTATCTGAGATACCATCAGATGTAGCCAAGAAAGTCTGCTGTACTTGACACTCCATCTATAACTCACGGTGTTGTGGAAAATTGAAAAGGAACCAGAGTATTTTATCAAGATAGACAAACACATCTCAAATTTCCTAATGTTCATGGGAGACTGGAGGTTAAGAGGTTATAGGGAAGAAGATCAGGATAGATATTTTTTGTCTACAAATTTTTTAATATATTTTAATATATTTTTTGAAACTACACTTGCAAAAATTGTCCACTGGTAAAAAAGTTATGAACTGCTAAATATTCACAGTTTCAGCAATTAAGCTATTTCTCAGCCTCTCAGGAAATCAAGACTCATTCAAAATTGTGCAACTTACTGAAAAGTTATGTAACGGTCTAAAATCTTTGACCAAATTTGAATAAATCACTTTATATGTGACTGATTTGGAATAATAATAGTCTCTCAAATACCTTGCTATGGAGTCTCATGAACATTCTGGGTCATTTCCCATGCTGTGGTTCTTCTTAAATATCTTTTCTGTTGTTGAATATGCAGGCCAAAAATCTTTGTCCTCTTTATCAGGCATACTCACCTATCTTTCATGGAGTAATTTTGTTGAAGTATCCCAGAGTAGTAGATCTTGGAGTTTACAAATTTGATCAGATGTAGGAAGCACATGCCTCTTAAAACAATTTTTATGCCTTTGATGGCTAGAAACATTCATTAAAACTTCAGAACACAATCAAAAGTCTCTAAGAGCTGATGTCTCTTTTATAAATGAGATTACTATTATAATTGGTTTTACTGCATGTTATGTCACCTAATAATCCCTGTTTCAGATCTGTAATTTTTTTGAGGTTAGGATAACTTCCAGGAAAGCTCAGACTCTTAGCTCTAGAAGTCCATGAACATATGTAATGTGGCAACGCTGTGAAGCCTAGTCTTAGGTGCTTCAATATTGTGAACTAGATTTTCAGCTGGTAGAGATAGGCAAATACTGCTGAAGTCAACAAAAGTGTTCAAATATAAAATGGCTAAAAATACAGCCTGAAATTTCTCTTCTGAGTTTTTTTCCCTTTGTTTTTGACCAACTGTTCTCAAAGGCGCTATTCTGGAAGGTATCCAGCTAAGGCTGGTGTTAAAGGAGAACACAAAAAACACCCAAGCTAGATTTCAGAGTTGCGTTACAGCCAAAGACACAGTTGGTTGATTTACACACTGTGGAAAACCACTGAATTAACATAATTAATTAATTAGGATTAGTGTTTCAGCTGAATTAAAATCCCAACACTGTATTTGTTTCAACCCAAATCCTTTGGAAAAGTTTTGCCTTCCTATCTGTTGGAGATAATAGGTTGGATGTTTGAAGCAGAGGGCCCTCAGTGACATAATGTGTGACATAATGAGCTTTTGTCATGTGTTGACCTGGGCAATGCATTTTATCCCTGGGGCAAAATGGTTGAGTTTTTCCCCAGTATAATTTCAAGAGCTAATGTCTTTTCTCAGACACACTGTCGTATGCTTCAAGACACTTCATCATGCCAAATTACTTCTGGGGTGTAACATCTTTGCTTTTAGTTAAAAAAACATTTCCCAAATGAATTGGTCCTATCTGTGAGTTTTAAAATCAGGTTGTTTGTAATATTTATACATTTTCATTAACGTCAGAACTCCAATTGGTACATGAGAACATCTGCAATGTTTGGGAGTGCCCTGAATGCATCAAAAAATGTCAACACCAGCCCTTCATAGCTCCAGACTGAAGATTTCCACATGGACTGGAAAGAAATATGGTCAACAATTTAATAGTTAAATCAAAGCTTGGGAGGTTACCAAATTGTCCAGATGTATCTGTCTTGCTGCTGGAATCCCTTGTTGCCTTGTATGAATACAGGGTTTCTAGTGAAAAGTGATTACAAGTGTTTGTGTTCAGAAATGTCAGGAGGGAAAAGAAAAATAACGATAGAAAATCTCATGGCAGTCAGCCCTTCATTCCAGCCTCCTAAGACACAGTATAAGGAGGGACTTCTTCATGACTGCATCAAGCATCTTACATGACAGCAACAGCACATAATTTCAGCACTAGCAACAGCTGAAAAATATGTTCTTACTTTCCTTTGGTTGCTTATTCCATGAACAGCAAAAATGTCTACAGATAAAAAAGGTAAGTAAATAAATAGTTTCCACAGTGGAAAAGGTAGCTGTTTGCTCTCTTCTCTGCCTTCTGATAGCTCTGTTTTGTACTGTTCTTTACCCTTGTTTACATTATTCTGAATTAGTTTTAGAATTGTCAATTATTTGGACTGCAGAAGGGGACACACTAATGGACCAGAAGCCCAGTGTGCTGCATGATTAAAGAGAACAAAGTCCTTGCGGCAAAAAGTTTTCAGTCTATAACCCGAGAAACAACAGATAAAGACATAGATGAATACAGAGAATCAGTGAACATAATATGACAGTATTTGCAGTGGTACATTATAGCTGTCCAGGACCAGTTGGTGGTTCTATGGCTCTAGTGTCACCAAGACACACTCGGAAACAAGAGGTCCATACTGCCTTCACGAGAAGGAAATGTCCTTGGCCCACATTAATCTCCAAACACTGCCTGGGGGTTGTGTGGGAGTTGAACCCGACCAATAGAGTGCCATGGACCATCCTAATAGCCTGCCACTGGAGACCATGGAGTTCCTGTTTCCAGAGCCTTGCTTGGTACTGCTTTATTTGCTAGTAGAGATGAAGTCACTGAGCATCCTGATGGGGCTTAATCTAAGCAAACCAGCTGCCTTTCCAGTGGTGTGAAACACAAGAAACTATATACGATTTGTCCAGACCATCTTAATAACAATATAATCTCAGCAAATAGGTACACTATTATGGTAAACTGTATGAACAAAATTAAAGTGATTTTTTTTTTTTTCTTCACCAGCACAGTTTGTAAAACAAACATACCCAAGAGTTTTGGAAAGGTTAGAAACCCTCAGGCTTTTGTGCATAAATCAGGCTCTAATGAATAGTGAGTTAGCAGGTGATTCTCTTCTAGGGCAAGTTATTTCTGTGAACAACTTCTTTTCCTCCCTCCAGAGCAGATGGTAGTGTTTAATGTCTAACAAAGATTACTGAAGGAGATGGACAACTTGTTCAACTTTTCATTTGTGCATGCATTTTTTTTGTATTTGCTATGTTAGACAAATCTGTTTTATTGAAACATACACACACGTACACACACATTAAGCTTATGATACCCAGGGTTTGTGCATATGTGATGTATATAAAACAAAGCCACAAAAAAAAATCAAATACACCTTTAAACCATCTACTAGTGGATAACAGTGTAAACCATTTATGCCTTTGTCTAAAGGAAAATGTTTTCCCAGTCCTACAACTGCTATATTTTAAGGCAGTGCATCATAACACTGTCTCTCCTGTAGTGGTGGTGATGGATTGTATTGTAAGGTTGTCACTGTAATCCTACCAAAAGAAGATGAGAGAAAAAAATATTTTTTGCAAAAAATATTTTATTTCTTCACAGAAGGATGTGAAGATTGAACAATTGTAAGAACTGAAAAAATGTAGTCTGTCATGTGCCTTGATGTGGATCCCTTCATGTTGATAACTGGGTCTTAATAATCCAAGTGGATCGTTAGCTGTACTAGCACTGTCATACTGCCCTGGGAATGTCCAGTCAGATGTACTCAAACCACTCCCCTATTTAACTATTCATTGACCCTTCTCTCTCTCCTTCATGTCTCCCTTTGGGTCCTTTATCTTTTCAGGACAAAATGAGTTTATTGGGCCAGCCAGAGACATACCAGTGATCTTTGAATACTGCAAGAGTTTCTTGCAGCTGAAAGTTCTGTGATTTAGCATCAAGCTAAGCAATTTGCATTTTAAGGAGCCAATGTACTTCAGATTGCATAATTTGCTTTGTTAGTGAAACAAGACTGAAGTTGTTTTCCCTGTAGATCTGGTGACCAGTGGTGCTGGCTAAAGGTGTGCTCGCATTGTCCACTCACAGGCAAAGCCAAGTGCTGGCTCCCTGTCCCCAGGCACTGAATCCCAGCTCCACCCATCTCCTCCAGCCCAGTTGTCCCCTTCTGTTGGAATATGACATGTAGGGGAAACCATTTCAGTCAAATTATTCAGACTTTTACTAAAACAACCAATTTTTACCCAGATCATTTCATTAATTCAAAGCTCAGCATGCGCCCACAGGCAGTGGGACCAATACTTAAAAGGTGAGGGCTTGGAGGGACAGGGTAAAAGGGGAAGGCTGCCGAAAACAAGAATCCAGCCATATGAGTGGCTTGAGATGGCATCATCATGGAGAAAAAAAGTGGAATTAGTTTTCTCATATTGTGGGAAACTAAAGAGCAAAGTACCCTTTCAGGAACTGGAGTTGAGGCGAATCAGGCTAGAACTCAATTGCTATGAATGGGACACAAATAGTTTCTAATGACCACCAGGCTTTATATTGTGATTTAAAGCATAAAACTTCCATTTCAGAGGCATATAAACTAATTAATGGCAACGCAATGAAAACTAGTAATAATTTTTTTTTAAAGGCCACAATGAAAAGAAGCTTAACTGCTGCTTCTTGGTAAGTAAAAAGTTCCACATCTCAAACATGAGTTGCACTGTTTTTATTTTTTAGTAAAGGACTTTTAGTCTTAAAAAAAATACAGAAAATCTCTCTTATTTTTTAAATATGTAAAATAATGACCCTCTATTATACTTTCTGCATTTCTTATTTCTAGCTTACTGGAAACATTTCCCAATAAATATTTTGGGATACTATTTAGTAATTTCTAAATGCCAACAAGTTTAGTCCTAGCCTAATTTGTCTGATATTTGTGACATAAAAAAAGGAGCTTGAGGAAAACCAGAGCCAGTCTTGAACATGAAGAAAATGTTGCTCCCATTAAAATGTTTGGATGTGTACAACACACTGTAACTAAGGCTTTTATATATTCATTGATGAGAGAATAAATAGTTTTAATGGCTTTGATATAATGATCATGTAAGATTCTGCCAGAATACATATTAGTATGGGTTTTCTTCAGATAATTTCTTATTTTTCCAAAACCAACATGACGATGATGGGCAGAACTGTTTTAGTTATCCACCTGAAATTAAATCACTTACACCAAGGGCTCATAAATTGTTCAGAAAAAAAATCCAACCAAAGTTTGCCAACTCCCCTGCCCTAGTGCCATATATAATTTACAAGTGAAATTAAATCTCAAAGCATGTATGTGAGCTTTGTACAAAGCAAAGACCATACTTAGATTCTGGAAATATTAGGATGGCCTTTGGAAGGGATCCTAGGCATGTGCAAGGGCTTATGCCTGCACGGGAGAAGAGCCAGGCAAAGTACAGGTATGAATGATGGCAGCTGTCCTCCTTCACAGCCAGGGCATCTGGGGAGACTCTCTATGTGGTGTAGCCCTCCTCAAATAACTTAATTTAATCCTTTACCTATGACGTTCTTCTTATCATTCCCTTTTGCCATCACCTCGTATATCACAGGAGTGATATTCGTTCATTCATTATTGGAACTGGGCATTGACAAGTATATTTTAATAACATGTATTCCTTACAAAGGCTGTTTATTAAGTTAGTATTTCTAGGCCTCTTTGTAATTAATCATAAGGTGTCCAAAACATATATTTTCATTTTCTCTCTGGATTTTTGACTGGATGAAAGCCCAAAAAGCTTGTATCCTAAATGAGAGCACACTGGCACAGCTGTGTGTGTTTGATATTATGCAATTCCATTGCTGCAAGAACAATAACCAATATGGCATCTTTGCCGATTTTTTGTCTTGGCAAAGTGAAAAACCTTTTCACTCCTTAGACGAAAAAAGTGTTCTAGTTAAAACATAATTTAAAAAAAAAAGGAGTTTAATGCTACTTCTTTAAGAACTATGATAAATAATGTGAAAACCATCTTGAGATTGACAGCATTTTCACTGGAAGGGCTTTTCTGGTCTGCGCTGCATGTTTTTGATCAATCTGAGAGAGTGAGACAAAGGGAGAAGAGCCAATTTGCCAATAACTTTTTTCCGATATGACCATTATGGCTTCAATTTTAGTTCTGATCAGGATTTCTTCAGTTGAAAGTTTTCTTAGTGAAAAAAGATGATTCACCCAAGTGTGACTTTTCCCACATATGGACCAGTTTTGAACGCATTTTTATTAAGAAAAAACTCTCCCAGCAGATTAGCCAGTAAGGAGATCGGTGGCCACATTGTTAGTGACTGGACACTGACCCGGATGTGGAAACCAGCTATACCTCTTTTCCTCATGGTTAAGGAATTGCAATTTCTGAAAGAAATGGGAAAAAAAATTTGGTGACAATATAAATTAATTGTCCTGCAAACACAACAGCAGAAAGCAGTAGTTAGGGAGGAATTAAAGAGTATGGAAATGGCAAATTATCAGTTGTTTTAAGACTAACCTCTTTTCTGCAAATGCATCTTCCTAGAGATCTTAAATCTGAACAAATTCCAGCTGAGATCACTGGTGCACCACAACGAATCTAGGCAACCATCTTGAAGGAGAGGACTTTTAGAGCAGAAAATGCTCAGTTTCTTTTCCATAATGTAACATTAATTGAATTCACTTGGTGAAAAATGCCGAATCAAATGTCATGTTTAGGACTACTGCACAGCTTTTACAACAAGCAATTATCACATATCAGCAATTCAGAGAGATACCTATTCAGGTCAAGATCCCTTTTTTCTGATGTGTCAAAACAGCTCCTACAGTAGTAAAAAGGGAGAACATCTAAGACAAATAATATATAAATGTTATACAATATATTTTTAAGAATTGCTAGATTAGTGTTTTACAGAAAACATTTAACTTGAATGAAGTAATAAATGAACCTTGTTGGCTTCCTTATTTTTAAAACAGAATAAATTCTTCAGAAATGGTCAGAAATATTTCTCAATGTTTCTGCAGAAATCTATCAGCAAACATTTCATCTGAGCCTAATTAAAGAGAGCAAAGCAACTGAGCATGACTGATTCCTTTTTAGTTTGTGCCAAAAAGCCTAATAAGAATTAAAGTTTCTAACATTCCTTTTCTCCAGTCAGCATTGTATTTGCATAAAAAAATCCAGGAAAAAAAAGATGAGATAGGCAACATGAGCATGCTGGGGCTTTCTCATCTTTGAAAGAAGTTCCTGGAACAAACTCCATATATGTGACCCTTACAAAAAGAGCTGAATTAGAAGTTGTTTGGCATCTTTTATTAGTCAGTCACTTCCCTTTCCCCCATGATTTTGAAAACTCACACAGGCTGGGTTCCCAGTTCTTCATGTCAAGCCAAGGACACATTAAGGAAGGGAAATGCATAAGGGAGCAGGTAAATGGTTACTGAGGAAATATTTGTGTCATAACCTATAGCCACCCAGAAGCAGCTGTCAAAGAGCCAGTGAACCATAAAAAGGCAGGGGTCAGCTATCCACCCGGACTGGTTTTCCAAAGCGGATATAGTAATAAACCCAGAGCTATGCTCACAAAGAATTTGGATTCCTTAGGTGCTGGATACAGAGGCTTTCTAGACTTCCATAACATGATCTTTAAAGACACTACGTAAAAATCTTGTGTTAAAAAAAAAAAACCAAAAACTTGCAAAAATAAATAAACTAAACAGAATCTGATATTCCACAATCTTTCCTCTCCCAACCTTCCTCTGCCTGAGATACATTTGTGTTTGTTGTCAGGAATTAAATGCATCTGGCAAATCTGGGATATGGGAGAGCTCTAGTGGACACAGGGATATTAGTTTCCCTCACTTCCTTTAAATAGTGAAGATTTGTTTTGGTTACCTTCACTTGCCACAAGTCTTTCTTTCCAGTTTTCTTCTGATGTATTGCTTTGAGAACAGGAGAAAATTAAAATGCACAATGACATAATTTGGAGGGGTTTTCTTTGTAATTAGATAACACCATTGTTCTCATTAATGATTGTATATTTGTCTCTGTCTCATACTGTTTAAAACTCTTGTTCACTTTTCTTAAAAATCCCTTTCCCATCTCTGGCCCACATGTTCTTATCACCCTTTTTTCTCAAATGGCTTAGTCAAGTCCAGAGCAGGTATTTACCCGTTATTGAGTTTGGAAGATCACTGTTCTCATTTCAGATCTGAGAGCAATGAAAGCTTGTCTGTTGTTTTGCAGCTACACTTACTGGTTTAACAAAAGTTATGACCTCAGCCTACACATTTTGCTTCTCTGACTGCAGTTGTCTGATCCTCAAAGTGATCATCTCAACATCTTCCTACTTTGGCCAAAAATATGGGAGTTCCTCATAATGAAAAATGGAAAAAAATGTTTGAGATGGTTTCTCATGAGCTTGGAAAATACAAAACTTTTGCTTGGATTTTCTGATAATAATTATCTGTTCATTGAAGTTGGAAATGCCCATATTATATCACACACTTACAAAGAGGTCAGTCCATTCCACCAGTGTGCAAATGTACTTGAGCAGTGTGGAAGAACAGCAGTTTTGTTTATCCAATTTGACTTTTCTGTTAGACATACAGAAAAAGATTGTGATAATCTTATAGAGTGCACAAGGGAGACAGAATTGAGCAGTAGCAAGGGAAAGGAAGAGCAGTCTCTCATAGCAGATGCTCAAGCTTTAAACATAAGTTAAAGAGATGACGGACACTGGAGGAGTGACAGTGAGTGAACCTGGGGACAGAAGATGAGTGTGGGCAGACTGGGGTGGAATGTGAATGGCAGGTGTTAGATTCTAATGAAATAAATGAGAAGTTGTAGAAATTAACTGGGAGCTGAAGTGTGCATGAGTAATTAGTACTCCTGTTTCTCCAAATCTTTCCAAACCAACCTTCTCTAACTCGTCCACCTTACTGATATCTGTGTTTTCATGGACCTTCATTATCTTCAACTGTTTTTTTAAATTATCTGTTGCTCACTATAGAAAGATCCATTTCCAACTCTGAACAAACCTCCCTTTGTTTGTGAAATTTCAACCAGAACCTTGAGTGTTTTTCCCCCCAGCTTCCTTCTAGTCTTAGGAAGAGCTCCTGTAAACTCCGGCAGGTCAAACTCATCAATCCCTTTCACACTATTTGAGTTGCTAGTCCTATAAGATCATAGATAATCTGCCTATCTCTTTAACCAAGGTTGTCTCACACTTTCTTTCTGCTTATTTCTATCTATTTATTGCCTCTGGTCTTATATTTAGTGTGCAATTTCCTGGGGAGGGATTCCTGTCTGATCATGGCTTGTCCAAGGCTCAGGTTAGTGGATCTTGGCTCTCAGCCCAGATAATCAGGCATAAAATCAGTGCCAGCAATAGGTGAGGATGGTGGGAGGCATTGGTAGGAATGGTCAACTGATGCCAAACTTTTTATCTGCATAAGAGCTGAAAACTGCTTCAACATGCAGAAAGTTGTTCAGATTCATACAAGATTTGAGAGCCAGCTGGCACCTGTGGGACCCTGATAAGCTCACCCCTACACCAGCATGCTCAGGAAAAAGCTGGAAGAATTCTTTCCTATGCCTGCTGGGAATGCTTAAATAGTAGAAAAAGGAAAGAAAAGGGCAAAACTCCCACATGATTAGGATGAGACAATTAGAGAATAGTTTGAATTGGAAGGTACTTCAGTAGGTCTTCTAGATCAACATAAAATTTTAACTTCTTGAGGAAAAAAAATCATATGAATTTAGCAACAGTCTTTCTCTTTTTTTCTTTTCTATTTTTTTGGGGAGAGGAGCAGATGATTTATGATACTCGAACTCTCTGGATTGGCAAGAGGACAGTGACAGGAGCACAAGCACAGTCAATTTGGTAGCTGTGCACACAAAGGAAAGTTAATTGGATAAGCAGGCACAAATAGCCCCTATAATGCCAAAATTTTTAAATTTATGTGTTTAAATGTCGCCTTATTTTTGTTCCAAGTTATTAATTGCATCTCATTTCCTGAAAGCACTGAAAATCAGGCATTGGAAAACTGATGCAAGTCATGTACCAAAAATGTATGTTTTCAGAACCACCAACAATTTTGTAAAATCTTGCTGTGATTTATGTATTCCGTTTGTTGATAGCCATTAAAATACGGTAATTGTTACCAGGCCTCTTCTAAATTTCAAAAGAAAACTTACTCCTTAAAGTCACAAGAATGTTGCTTATTTTCAGTTTTAAAAAACAAGCGCATCCCTGTCTAGTGATCCTTCTTAATGAAGCATGTCTTGCATCTTCGACTGCCAGGCAAACAGGGAGATAAGCTGCCCAAATTGCTGTGCAGCCAGATACTTGCTTACTCCAGGAGAGCTGCCAGACCACTTTCATTTGTAAAGAGCCTTCTTCAGTGTGCAGGTGACTTTTGTTTCCTCTAGATGTGGTGGAGGATTTAGCAGTGTGTACCTTTCAGCAGGGCTTTATACATGTAAGGCTGTCTCGTGCTGTCGTAGGCTGCCTGTTGCTCATTCTCTCCCTATTTTAATCTCCTGTTTTAACATTGGTGAAGATGCATTTCCTAACTGATCCACAGTTCGGCAAAGATAATTGATTTCCCCATTATGAGTTGCTGACTCACATGAAATGCTTCAGAAATGGATTGAACAATTTTGTGTTATAACATGGAAGCCACTATACTCGTTGCTGTAGGAGGCTTCCCCCATGAAGGGAAAGCGAAAAGATCTGCCTGATTTCAAAGAGGGGACATGGAAAAAACCAGTGTGAAAAATACTTTTACTAGTAGATAAAGGCTTCCAGGTCACTGCAACAAAGAAAATGTCACAGTGGTGGTTCATCTAACTGTGCTTCCTGCCTCTAGAGACAAAGACAGCTTAGATATTTCGTCCTAGGCAGATCAGGCTCATCTCACACACTTCCAGTTTCGTCATAGATATGAATTAGACAGTGACAGCTACTTGGGTGAAAGGACATCCTCCCCATCAGAGCGTCAGTGTCTGCTATGACTCAATTACAGAGCAGATGTGCTCCAAGGAGTTTGATCTGCCCCCCAGGTGGAGACGCGCACATAGCTTGGGAAAGGCACTCTGGAGAAGAGTGGTACTCTAGTGGCCTTGGGCACATGGGAGAGTGCTACAGATAAATAGATATTACAGAAATACAGGTGGAATGCATGAGTTAGGGGCATGGGTCCTTTTAAAACAGGAACTAATATCTTTTTCAGGGAGAAAAAAAAATAAATTTTTCATTACTATGTAGCGAGGGCATTACTTCATGTTTACCTAGAAAGGATCTATAAAAAAGCCATCATTATCACAATATGCATTTTCCATACTCAGTGAAGAAATTCAATTACTAGAGTTGCTTGTGAAAAGTCTGTTCTTCCCTGAGCACACACTAGGGCTGAAACTATGTAGGTACAGTTCATGTGGATGAGAAAAATATCCCAACACTTCAAACAAAACAGTTGCTGCCTTGTGCTGACAGATGGCTGTGGACAGTCTGCAGCTCTGGGCTCCCACAACACACCTCTGTCACAGCCCAGGCAGACATTTTAACACTTGTCAGTGTAGGCTGCATCCGAAAAGATAAATAACAATTAAAATAACCTCTTAATTCTTTCAGAAAAAAAGAAATCCTTCAGGGATACTTCAACTTCCTTCTGTTTATCTTCATAGTAAAAGGAAAATTAAACCAGCAGATCAGCAGCTCCTGTTATTAACCATATTGGTTTCCTATAATCTCTGCCAGTTTTACTGGCTAGTTTGATGGATAAGGATTTGTAGACAATTGATCATTGTCTTTGTAACACTCTAGTCACCAATCACGTATTTATGAATTGTACGCTTGTTGCTAAACAAGAATAATCCAGAGTGTCCACTCACGTCATCAGCCCCAGTTGCCACGGAGATGAGTTACAACAACTCTCTCTCAGGACGCTGCCTGCTTGGGGAGCTCTTTGAGGGTTGTCCTGCTGTCCTTACACAATAAAAAGCAGCTTTGTAAAGCAAAATTGATGATTTAGTTCTGCTGTGCAGAGATATAATTTCTCCAGCAGTGCTAAAACTTCTATAAAATCGATTTCTGTGGCCATTCAAAAATTCCCAATATATCTTTGCATGAAAACAATTTAGATCTTAATCCTAAGCATTCTTATCCTCTAAAAAAAACCTCTAAAAAAGTTTAGAATTAACTTCCCACCCTTTTTGAGTGCTATATGTGAAGTGGTGGTGGTGTTTGGCAGGACTCGATGATCTTAAAGGCCTTTTCTAACCTAATTGATTCTGTGATTCTGTGAAAGCGAGGCTTGGTAAGGTCAATGGGGAGGCGTCCACTTGTGTGTCAGAGAGTTGTTCTGAACGAGCTCCAAAGGAGAATTTAGGTAAAAACTTACCGGCATTTGTGACTTCATTACCCCATCATTACCTCAGCACCTGCACAGATCAAGCACTCCCCAGCTCCATGACTCTAGGTCGGTCTCAGCATGTGATCACACACAAAGCACTTCACAGATTATCTGCTGAATTTTCTGCCAGCAGCGGGAGAACAGTCAGTATTAGAATCATAGAATATCTTGGGTTGGAAAGGCCCTTTAGAGATCTTCTAGTTCCAACCCTCTTGCTGTGGTCAGGGACACCTTCTACTAGACCAGGTTGCTCAGGGTTCCATCCAGTCTGGCCTTCACCACTTACGGGTGTCTGGCATCCGGAGCTTCTCCGGGCAACCTGTTCCCATGCCTCACCACCCTCACAGTCAAGAATTTCTTCCTAATATCCAGCCTAAAACTACCCTCATTCAGTTTAAAGCCATTACCCCTGGTTCTATCACTGCATGCTCTTATGAGAAGTTTTTCTCCAGCTCTCTTGTAGCTCCTGCTAGGTACTGAAAGGCTGCAATAAGAGTCTCTTTCCCTTCTCCATGATGAACAATCCAATTCTCTCATCCTTTCCTCATAGGAGAGCCACTACAGCCCTCTGATCATCTTTGTGGCTCTCCTCTGGCCTTTCTCCAACTGGCCATTGTTGGACTCAACAACTCGTCCTTCCTCTGCTGAGAACCACAGAACTGGACACAGCACTACAGGTGGCGTTTCATGAGCAAAGCAGAGGGCCAGAATCCCCTCCCTTGACCTGCTGCCCACGGTGTTGGTGACACAGCCCAGGACATGGTTGGCTTTCTGGGCTGCGAGAACACATTGCTGGCTCATGCCTGGCTGTATCCTGACGTGGATGAAATCAGAGCAATAAGGACAGAAGATAAAACTGCAGAAATGTAACATTGCTGCTCACATTATACTTTCAGAAAGATGGCATATAGTTAATCCCTTTCTCAGCAGAGTTCAAGGCATGAATCCTCCGAGAAAAGTAGCATCATCTAGTGAGGAACGTAGCTATCCAAGGCTACTGCAGAGTGGAGAGGGACCTAAGAAATACCCTTGTCCTCTGTTATTTCTAATTTCCTCAAAAAACTGCTTTAGGTCAGCACTTTTCTGCTGTTGATACTTGTCAACTCCTCGCTCAGGCCATGAACATCTTTCTCAGACTAGTGAGAAGAATAGTGATATACAGTCAGGGCCTGAAAATTCAGTGATGCAATGCTGAGAGTTGCAAAGCACTAAATCCTGGAGATCACCATTGATGGGGAAGAGATGCAAAGCAAATATTGCATATTGTGTGATACAAATCCCTGTGTTGGTCAGATGGTTGCAGCCACAGACAGACAATCACAGGTGGTTTTCTACAAGTGGAGCTTTAAAAAATGGGCATTGCCCAAGCACTATTCTCACACAGGCATATGGTCATAATATGCATTTTTTATCTCTGTAATAGAATTTTTGTCAATTCAGAACAAAACCACCAAGTTTTGAAACTCTGTTTAAAAGAAATCAGATATGAATATTGTTGGATTGAACTAAGTGTTTCATTTTGATTTGGGATGTTTTGGTAGAAGCATATAACGTATTAAACAGAAAAATCTCATAAACTCAAGGTTATTTTGAATGGACTACTCATGAGGCTCATCATAAAAAATGCTGAAATGGGACAGAGGTTTCAGCTGTGTCAGACCATTTATTCCTGGTCCACTTTCAAAAGGAGATTCAAACATAACTATGATGATTTCACAAATGGCATTTTGATTTTAAAAGAACTGTGTTTTCCAATTAAAAAAATCTAAACAAGTAACATGAAAGATTTTCTAATCATCCCCAGTGAGTGAGAAAACTTTAGAAGTTCAATGCAACTTGTAAAGCCTGTGAAGGGGAATTAAAAGCTCATGAAATGTAAACACAGGGATTTTTTATTTTTTATTTGCAATTAAAAAAAAAAAAAAAGCTTTTGACATCATGCGATGTTGGAGTGTGAGAGACTCCACCCTGCATCTGGCAGGCAGGGAGGTAACAGAAAGTTGCCCTGGTCTCCCCCAGGCCATACCCTCACAGGTGGAAATCCCAGTGTAGGGGAGGGGAATTTCTGGGCAAAAGCAGTCTGGAACACCCTAGGGAGCCCTATGAAAATGACTCACTTGCAACGGGTGGGGGTGTTTCTTTGGAGGGAGGTTAGTGAGGAGCTGGCTGCTTGACTGGCCCCTGGGGAGTGGGGCTGTGAAAAGACTGGGAATTTTTATAGCCTGAGCAGGCTGCTGCTTCTCTTTTAACGTAGGAGGGAAGGGGAGGAGGATGGAGGGATTTGTTGTGGTTTTTGTTTGGGTAACAAAATCAGGAGAGACCATTAGGCAGAGTTATCTAGCATGACTTTTTTTCTTGAGTGTTCTGCTGACATAAAGCTATGAGCAGTTTGTCCTAAGCAAGGCTTAGATTGAGGGGGTTTTTTAAGTGCCCAACACAGGATTTAATAAAAGCCCCTGTATTTCTCCTGGGAAAATCTGTGCTCTTACTTACTTACTGACAGCTTATTTCACTCAGTCAAAGTGAATGTTAGGGGAGAAAGATTATCATAAGTATGCTGCTAAAAGATGAATGGACTTGGTGGTGTTAGGTTTACGGTTGGACTCAATGATCCTTTAGGTCTTTTCCAGATTTTGTAACTAGCCCCAGTTTCCATGGTTTTGAGGGTGCTGAAGGTACCTTTAAAGTTAGCTGGAGTATGTGTCTACTATACTGTCATCGCTGTCATGGCACTGACTTATTTCTACTTGAAATGTCAAACCTCCAGAGGAGATCTGGTAGTTACTAATGTCTGCAATTTCCTTCTTTTCTGTTCTTCTCCCATTCCTGCTTTCCATCCCCACCCCCATTCATGCTTTACTCCAGACTCACAGCCTACAGCGATATGTGGAGGATGTAACACTAGAGTAGAACACCAAACATAAAATGAGATGTGTGACAAATCGTAATGACAAGGCTGATCTGGGTCTTGTGTGGAGGGACTGTTTGCAGCACACGACTAGGAAAGCAGAGCTGGGTTAACATGATGAATGCATTTAAACCATGGCATCTGAAGGATCCTAGCAAAATAGTTCACTGTCTTCTCCTCTAAATGAGTCCTTTTCAGTACTCAGCTCTATAAATATGGAAAGCTGAGTTCAATATATGTGGGTGTTTCATGTTTTGGAACTGGCTTAACTTTCTAATGACAAGCAAAACAATGTGTTACTTTTCTGGGTGTCCCATGCCCCTGTGCTCCCCAGCCGGTGTTCATGAGTACTGCCAGGCACTCTGCCCCTCTTCCTGTCCCTGAGGTTGATAGGTTTGTTCCCCACTGGGCATGGGTTAGTAGCTGGCTATGAAAGATGGCATTTGCAGTTGCACAGGTCTAGCTCCTGCTCCTTCGCAGTTTTGAGTCAGTGTCCCAGTACTGTCTGGTTTTGTGACTCTCCCACCTGCTTCCTACATTCTGGCTGATTGTGGGGGTAGCTCAGGCTTCCTGTGAAGCAACATGACTTTTGTGCTTTCCCTTTCTGTGCTACACATGGCGAGTGTCCCTACTCTGAGCCGGCTGCTCTGGGCTGCTGGGTCCCAGAGTACCAGAGAAGCCTTGGAGCTGTGCAGAGAGCAGATGTCCCAGATACAGCATCCTACCACAGCCTCCCTCCTTTGCAGACCCAGGGTAGAAGCAGAGCGAGAACCACATCACCCAACATGTGGAGCCATAAGCTTTGAGCCATTGCAGCCAGAGGGCTCCCATTTGCGAACTGCTGTGCCTGGCGGAGCACGGAGCCCAAACAAAAGATGATGCCAAGCTGGAGCTTTACTTTGAGTTTTGGGTTTCCAGGCGTTGGGCTGAAACTTCAATTACATATTGGAACTTAATTCTTTCAGCCAACACATGAATACTTGTAGACAAGACTGAACTTCAGGCATGTGCTTCCTTCCTTATGTTCACTTTAAGTGGCAGCATCACAGAAATGTTCCAGAATTGTGAACTCCGTGTAAAGGCATTCCTGGCAAGCAATTTGTTTCCCTTCCCCAAGTTTCAGAAAAATGCAGGAGATAAGTCTTTATCTCTTTAGCTGGTATTTGTTGCAACAGGGCAAATAGATAGAGCTGTATCACAGAAATCATGACTCAAAAAAAAATATCTTAACAGATGGAAACGAAAATGTGTTTTCAGTAAATGTCATCTAATTAGACCACTCAGGTTTTTTGTGTGCCTTTTTGTTGCTTCTAGGACCAGATTAAGATAGATGGCTGTAAGCAAAAACATTTAATATCTTTCTTTTATTTTCTGTTTTGCTCTGCTAACTATAATTGTTGAACTTACAAAAATACAAGGAAGCTAAAGCGAGTCTGTTTTAGTTAGCTATATTATAACACAGTTATAATGCCATGTGACTTCTACACATGGGAGTATATTCCACGCTTGCAGAGTGCTCCAATCTTTTCACTGCCAGAAGGTACCAGATTTTGTAATGCAGTCCTGGCCCAGGAGGGTTGTGTTTCACCAGTGAGTACATGAAATAGACACCAAAACGGGCTAGGAGTGCTGCAGCAGCATGGCTCCCTTCCCATCAAAGGACTGAGCAGGAGGGAATCACCCTACAGGGTGCCTGTTGGATCAGAACAATGTGACAGCATTTCTCTCAGTGGCAAAAGTCATTCATAGATGGGTTTGCAAGAGATTAGAAAGTGTTTTTAATTCACCCAAGAGTGAATTTCCCCTGGTTTCTGGGAGTATTTCCTCCCCTATGGTAGCTCTTCTCCTTTCGTCTGACAGAACTGGTGCCCCAGTAGAAAGTACTTTTTGGGATGGTCATGGGCATGGTTGGACTCAATGACCTTAGAGGTCCTTTCCAACCTAAATGATTATACAATCATTTAGAATCATTCAGGTCCCTTATCTTCTTTGTAGAGTCACTCAGAAGAAATAACTTGTGCTTCAGCAGGTCAGATTTGTTTAAAACAATGTCTGTGACATCTTGAACAGTGATGGTGCTCTTACCCACTTAGAAAGCAAGTGAGAATCAGGGATCAATTCCCAGGATGCACTCGACTCCAGAAGGTTGCAGTGCTAAGCATGCCTTGGCCTTGTTGCTGACCACCTGGACACATTTCCCATCAGGGAGAAAGTGGGGGCAGTAATGATTATACAGTACACACAGGAGAGTCAATAACAGCACCAAAAGGCAACAAACAAAGGACTATTGAGACAGGACTTGTTTTTGTAAGATTATACTCAATTCAGTTATTCTGTGTCTGTGTATATTCTTCTGTTTATTTATGTAATAAGCTGCCCTTGTAAGGCTCTAGCAGATAAAAAAATGGAGTCTTTCCAGATGTGTGAAAAAGGCAGTTACTTGGAGAGGATTTTATACACTGTGTTGCTACAAGAGATTTTAACTCACAAATCATCATCAAGAATATTTGGATTTTCCTTGCTAAACCACAAAAACCTTAATGGGGAAAATCATTAAACATATAAAGTTATATCAATATAAATATTTGAGTAAAACCATTATTGAGATGGCTCTTGGGAACCTGTGTTTCTGTAAACTTTAAGGCCTATAATGAATATACACATATCCTTCTTCCTCTCTGTTTTCTCTCCTCCCGTGAAAGGTCAAAATTGCTTCAAGTTACAGCTGTGAGGCTGAGTAGTTTTATGAAGGTTTACTTCATAAACCTTGCCTTGTTCTAGGAACACAATTTTCTTCATGGTGTATGGCACAGCAAAAGGTATGTTAATGTCTGACGAACAAATGTAAATGTTTAAAAACGAACTGAGTAAGCAATGTAATAGCAGAGTAAGGGAGGCCACCTTGTAGCGCTTGTGTTTTATGATCTGTGCTTTTAACAACACGAGTATGAGTATATTATAGTCCATATTATAAAGGCGAATAAAATCTTCTGCATGTCTTTCCTCAAGTGTGCAATCACAGCAATCCTCTGGAAATTAACCTCAATAAAGCCAGTCATATGAAGGGTATCACTATAAAGAAAAGTTGTATGGCCTTTAGCATTACTGATCTTTTGTTTTGGAGAATTTTTTTCTTACTGCTGACATCACATGAACAATCCAGTTGCTGTATTAATTGTGAGCCTTTGTGTTTTTTTTTCTGAAGAAGGAGAGAGAGAAAGGAACTCAGTATTCGAAATGTGGAAGCTCACAAGAGAAGATCTTAAACTGAATTCTGTCTTTTGTCATATTATAAAAACCTAAATAAGTTTAAAATAAGGACCTGAGCCTATGATTCACTGAGTACCCTCTGGGAATTACAGCCTCAAGTCTGAAGGAATAAGGCAAGAAGAAGTAATGGAGGGCTGTTTCCTGGATCCAGCATGCCTCTCTTGCTCCTTCAGAAGTCAAAGGACTGGGAGACCCCTCTGGACTGTCTTGAGGAGTTTGTCTGTCCTAGCTACTCCCCTTCAGCTTTGAAATAGATCATAATAACCTCCTGTAAGCTTCACAGCTTTCTCTTGTAGGATAGCACTGCTTTGCATTTATGTGATTAAACACAGTGTATTCATGTACCAGGCTATTGTGGATTTAAGGAAAGCTCACAACAAGTCAAAGCTAAGTATGAAGCTGTATGTTTTATGTCTTTACTAACAAGTTTAATAAAATTTCAAATTTAATTACTTGTATAATCAAACAAAGGCTCCATAGTCTCTCAGTGTATTGCACATCTTTAGGACCCACAGATATTGCAGAAGGGGCATGACTTTTCCATAAGCCTTTAAAGGATTTAGTTACAATCACATTTCAAGAGCCATTTCAATTGCAAATGTAAATGTAAGTGTAACTGCAAGTCATCAAACAGGGTTGCCTTAAGATACAGTACCTGGATATACTGTGCTTGTGTGGGAATAATGAAGGATATATTCTTCACACACCCACCACACATGCTACATTGCCTTCCTTATAGTTTATCTTAAGAACAACACACAGCAAAATGCTGTTTCTGGCTAAGCACCAAATGACATTACAGGATCCAGTCCTTCCCCTGTAAACCGCTATTCAGCAGAGGCAACAGCCTCAGGATATGAGACCTTTTTGCTGCTCTCTTTGCAGTCTCTGCTGTGTGTAGGTACTGCCTCTACTAAAAACTTCTTCCGTGTTCTGTTGAAGATATCCTCCCATTAATAGTGTCCCAATTTGGCATCATGTAGCATATAGGTGTTAGAAGTATACCTTGAGCCCATTTGGGTTATGATGCAGGGAAAAGTACAGCTTTTCTCATTGCAACATAATAGTTGTCTGTAGTTGCACCAAAACTTCTCCGTAAGAGACTGATAGGTAGAAGACAGTTATAATATAGTAAAAATAATGCCATTTCTAAGCAAAACTGTGAAGATGGGCAGTAATATCGGTAATGACACTTATGACTGAAGTAGAAAAGGTCTACCTAAGGTGTAATATTTGCCTATAAGAACAGTTACATCATTTCTTTGCACAGTAGTCAATAGGAATGTAAATTAAAGGCTTGGGACATCCTTGTTGTGCAACAGGAACAGTGTCTGTGCCACCCAGAATCGAGAGCAACACAGTTCTCAGCCAAGGATAAATCCATCCCCTCGTCTGCAGTTTCAATCCCTGGCAAAAAACTTGTGTGCAACCCAATAGGTATGTTTCCTGAGAGACTTTGCCTTTCTCCTGTTGATGGGCATGGCAGGTATGGAGGGATTTAGCAGGGCCTTGGCCATCAACCCGAGCAGTGACAACTTTGCACAGACTAAATGAGGTATTCATAGAGCTGTTACGTGTGCAAGTGGGAAAGTAGATGATCACATTAGCTCACCCCTTGCCTCCCCTCGGCCCCCTGCTCCTCATTCTTAAGACTGTACCTGGTTTGCTGTGTGTAACAACGCCAACAACTGGAGCTGACCTGACAGAAAGGATCAGTTTATGTGTAATAAAGAATTACTCTCTATGTGGGTGTTTTCAGCTTGCTTAGTGGACAGCTGTTGGAAAAACAATCTGGGAAGTAATATAATGGATCAAGATGAGAAACTTCTTGACATGGAGTCAGAGAATCATTTCAGAACATCTGCATGTTTCCTGACCACAGGCTGAAACAGTAGAGCTGTTTTGTCCACACAATTCCTTATAATAAAGAGATCAGAACAGAATTAAAGAATTAAAAACCCTTTCTCAGGAGGGAAGAAACAAATCAGTAAGTCCAAAGGTGCTGTTTGCAAGTCCAGGTTCAAAAAAGATAAGCTGGAGGGTAGGGTGCTTATGTTGTAGACTTTATTGTTTTATGATTTTGGTTACTTTTAGATGCTTTGATTCAAAAATGTTCTTGTGAGGTTTTCCCTCAAGGCTTTGTTCAGTACTTCAGTCATTGCTTACTGTGCTGGGATTAAGTCCAAAGTTTAGTCTAGTTTATTAAGGAAATCTCAATAAAGAAATGGAGACAACTGCCCTGTCTGAGCTATGATGGCTGCAGAGCAGAGGAGGTGAGTTTGGGGAAACCCAAGGAGTTAGAGGCTCTGTGTAGAGACTGTGAAGAGCACAGGATGACATTTTCTCTGCATTCAAGTCAGGGAAGGCAGAAGCAGAGCACTTGCACTGTAAAGCAACTATAATAAAGAAACTTGTCTCTGGTTTTATGAAATCCATTGTAAAGTACCAGTTTCTGTAGTCAGAGGTCACTGCCTGGCATGTGTTCTGCTGGTGCCCATCCTAGAGCTTCTGTCATCAGAGGAGGAGGTGATGGGAGCTGAGACATGAAACTCCCCCAGTAAAATTCAGCCACCAGCTCAGACCATCAACAAGACACTGCACTTAGAGATACTCTGTGAAGTTTTCAGACAAAACTGGAGTCACAGCCAGCCAAAGAAGTCCTTCAGCTTGGACTCCCTGGGTAACAGGCAGTTTGCATCACTGTCTTGAACATGAGCAGTTAAATTCTGCCTTAACTGGCTTTGGTTTTCAAAGTAGGTGGTCTGAGCGGGAACTGCTGCTCCTGAGGAGAAATACAGGTGGCTGACGGCTGAGCTCGGTCTGCAGCCCCGCAAATGGCAACAGGGTGCAGTCTTGCTGGGGGCCTCAGAAAATCTTTCTTCCCTCTGAGCTCACATTTCCACTGCTCCCTGTCCCCAAGCACACTGTGCAGCCATAAATCCTGCCCCTGAGCTCCCTTACTCCACTCAGTTGTTATCTTTCACACATGATCTTTTTTTCTGGATTTTGTAGTGATGAAATTTCACCAAGGCTGCAGTAATTTCAAAATTTTGGCCGCTTTATTATCAGGACAACTGCCCAAGTCCATTTATTACAAACATATGTTATGAATTCAGTTAAAACAAAACAAACAGTCTCTTATTTTCTCAAGTCACAATAATCACACTCAGACTTACTTAAAGCAAACATCATTTAAAAGCAGTATTTCGTTTATAGCAAATCTGTTCTAGTAGTGGGTCTGAGATAAAATGGTAGGCAAAGCCCTAATATAGTCTAAATGGAACAAAAGAACCTACCAGAAAAGGTGAAATTATAGTGTTTGCAAAGTTGTCTCAGCCTCTGTCTTCAACCTCCCACATTTTTTCTTAGTTTTTGTATTTAAGACAAAACAAAATGAAACAAAAATAAATAAAGGATAGCAAAATTATGCAATGCCCAGAAGACAGGATGTGTCCCACAGCCAGCTTGAAGCTTTTCAGCAGTCTTGGTCCATGGGGATGGTGGCTGGAACCAGTGCCTTTATGCTAGCACAGTTAGCAGTCAGTAGTCTGCCCTTGATTTGTTTCAGAAGAAAACATCCCACTGCTTTACAGTGGTCCAGAAACAAGGACAGGCGTGCTGAAGCAAATGCCTCAGGGTGAATGATACCACACATTTGGTTTATAAGTGCCGCGTTCAGATGTGATCCCTGCAGTGAGATTCCACCATCAGAACAGCTGAGATTTTGTGATGAGACAGAGCACTGCCATTTGATATCACAATCTTAAAAAGAGCCAAAGTTGAAGCCTGGCTCACCTTTGTTAGGGGGATTAGTGCAGCAGAAAGGTTTAATATCTCTTTCATCAAGTACAGTCAATTAGCTTAATGAGTTTGGTCATATGAGAGATGACTTGTCAAAATGAAAGAGAGAGATTTTTGCAACACTCCCTCTTCAAGTCAGCACAGGACAACACTGTTGGTAAGGTTTGACACAGTTTTTAGACTGTGGCCAGTGCTGATCTGAGCTTTTATTGGTCAAACAAAGCTCAGAAATACCAAGTACCAGTGGTGTTCCCTTGCTGAATGGAGAAGCTCTTTCACTCTCAGTGGGTAGGGAGGGTATAAGAGAGTGCCATTAAAACTTGTTTGGAGACACAAATTAACTATTTATGAAGTGCTTTAATGCACTGTGAAGCCAGATGGACAGCTTCACAGGCACCTGCCTTGGGCTGCAATGCCCTCACAGCCTGGGTGAATGACCAGAATTAGAGCCCTGTTCAAGAAACTGACCTTCATTTAAGCCATTCATCAGGAAAGGTGAAGCATAAAGTTCAAACTCTGACCTTGATTACTATGGTCTTCTCTACCTTTTTCCCCAGATTTCTGTAAGTATCAGTATGTTATCAAGGTTTCCTCATATCTTGCTCTTTCCACGTGTCAGTTCCTCCTGGGGTCACCATCATGACACAGGTGTGACTGTCTTTGAGCACAGCACACCGAAACCTGTGACGCAGGCACAGCAGAGCTTCAGTCTCCACTCTTACATTTTGTCTGTGGAAGCTCATGGTGGGGAGCCTTCGCTGTTGGTGGGCGGTGAGAGGGAGAGGGAAGGATAAAGCAGACCAGTTGGTGATGACAATCCGTGAGGTCATTGACAAAGTATCTAAGTGGCCTGGGATCCCAATATTATCCATGACTCAGTCAGCTCCTTTTGTACATAGTTCTTGCTTTCTTTTGTGATTGTACCTGAAATGTCAAAGAAAATCTCCCTCCATGCCAAGCTCTTGACAACTTTGATCAAGATTACCCCTTCACAGGGAGCGTGAGCTTCCAGCACAAGGCCACAACAGAGGAGTTATTGAACATTTCTGCACCTCAACAGTTCTTTGGCGCAGGGGGCAGGTCCTCGGTGGATGTCAATTGGCATTTTTCACTAAAGCGTGTAGCAGGATGTCATTCTACCCAGGCTGTGCATCTAAACCCAATTTTTCATTACTGTATACTACTCTGTGAAACATCAGATGAAAATGATGCTACTTAGTATTTTGAAAGGCATCTTCTACACAGAGCAGAAGGCAGCTCCCAGTACATCTCCACTTGACAGTTATTTAATACATTTCAGCTCTGGTTTCAGTTCTACATTTAGATTTACAGAAAAAAGGATTCCTGACATTTTGTCAGTTTTTTCATCTATGCCTGTATTCCCACTTCATCTCACATTTCCTCAGTTCATTACAGCAACCCCTGCTATGACAGCATAAAGCCACACACAAAAAGTCCTTTCATGGCTACTTCACATTGATATCTATTTTTGAGAGAGAAGCTGAACTGAAGCAGCATGACTCTCTAATTCACTTTTTCTCCTTGTCAGCAACTGGATTGACAGGGCTGGGGCACAGACAGACACACTGTCACCTCCAGTTTAAATGCCCCACTGGGACATAAATTCAGAATGAAGGGAGTGAAAAAATTCCAGCACAGCCACAATCTAAAACATATTTAATGTATATGCCAGATGAGGATAGCTATCATCTTTTGTGAAGAGAAGCTTGATGCTTGCAAGAAAAAAGGAGTGGTGGGATGCTTAAATCTGTAAAGGCTCGACTTGCAATTGTTGCCTGCATGCTAAATTGTCCTTGAGCTATTACCTAGCAGGTATCTTTCTCCCAGCACAGCCTATCAATTAGTGACCATTCTCATATTTGTTTGCTGTAACAGATTAGAAGATTGAGACTTTTTCCCCCTACACCTCTTATACCCAAGGTAGGGCAGGTCAGAGGGCTTTTCTGTTTGTTTTGTTGATTCTTCTGGCTTGTAGCAGAAGAAGTAGGAGAGAGTCAATGAAATTCAAAGTCCAAAATGGAAGCAAGAAAAGATTTCTTCTCATTTTGGCACCTATAGTGATATGTGTCTTGACACAGCATCAAAAAAATTAAGACCAGGAAATGTTTTAAAACAAGATTAGATTTGGAAACATATTCAGAAGAAGACATGAGTATGCAGATGTTGGAAGTCAATGCCAGAAATATTTTTGAAAGAACAGAAATCCTGTGCCTCAAGATTTTATCTAATCTCTTCAGGATTAGAAGGAGATTTTGTAGATTTTATATGATACTTCAACTGTTTTACAGGGAATTGTTGATAACTTGTCAGATATAACTAGTCTTGATCATTCTCAGACCGGATCTTGGACTAGCCAGGCTTTCAGGAACTTTATACTGCTACTAAGTACCCCTCCTCTAAACCTTTCTGAAAGTGGTTTGTGTTAGCCTAGATTCTACTCCCAGAAAAATCAGGCTCCTCCAATTCCATTTGGTTTCTGACAATTTTAGCTTTTGCCAGCCCCAAACCTGAAAATACTCCCTTACCCCAAACAGTGCTGCGCAGTGGATGGCTGCCTCCTTGGTTTTCCTGACACGTACAAGTTATACCATTTGGAACACATTTCTACCAGTAGGATCAAAAAAAGTGCTGAGAACTGCATAGTAACCCTAAACATTTGTTCTGCTTGGTATTTAATTATTAGAACTATTTTATTTCTTTTTACTACTTGAAGTAATGCAGTCTCAAACTGCTGGACAGAAGTGAATTTTGGTCCTACAGAAGCCCATGTAAACATAGAAACAAAATAGAAGGCGGCAGTCATTCTACCATGGACTCACCCACTTCTCTCCTGTGAACTCTCTGCGTCACCAGAAAGAGCCTCCATCAGTCTCTAGGCACACTCAAATCATTGCACCTGATAAAGCAGGTAACACTCTTCCTTACTTGCAGAAGAAACTATCACCTTCAAGGATGTGCGAGAATAAGTACACAGGAAATCACAGAAACAGCCCATGGCCACAAATTAATAGACAACCTACCCACACTAAGCACCTCGATCAACTTTCCTATGAACTGAGGGTGGAAAAGCATATCCTTGCACAATCACACCTCAGACATGCAAACGCCATCGTCAGTTGCTCTGTACAGTAATATCAAACTTGTTCCACAGCCAGCGCCAAATTCCACATGCAGCAACTCCCATAAGGCCAGGATATAAATTTCAGAGAACATATTTTTTGACAACCCAGACTGGCACACCCACTGACTTCATGGGGAGGTCTGCACATACTTCAAGGGTAGAATATGACTTTTAAGTAGTAAATTGTTGTTTATCTGCTTAATGCCTTCTTACAGTCAGTGTTGCTGAGCAAGATGTACTCCATTTTCAGGTTTTTGCACTTCCTTCCTGATCTCCTCCATCTCCTGTTCTCTCCTTCTTCCCATCCATCTCCCCTTTCTTCTGTATTTCCTTTCCTGTAATAGCTATCAGCTCCCACCACGAAGCAAAGAAATGCTTCATTTCTCCATCCTTGAGATAAGAGCAGTCATTATATTTAAGTTATTCATTCAAGATTAACTCAATAAATGGGATTTCAACTAGATACAGTTTCCACACATGACAAGCTCATCCTCCACTAACCCTTTAGTTTAACTAGGTTGGTGTTACACCATGTTAGTTTAAGTCCCATAATTTTAGATGATGTTCAGTGTTAAATTGGATGTCTAATTAAGTTAAATTAATCCCAAACTAGCCTTTCAGACTGTCTGTAGGCCCAGGAAAGCAATCTTGTCACATTTACATTAATAAAAGGTTTTGCAAAGCTCTCTTGCAGTTGACACAGTTGCAGAAACTGTACTGACATTTACCTTCTATGCATTTCCAAGACTGTTGGTGATACAATGTCTGTGTTTTCAGATTATTCTTTTCAGTGAAAATATTGCTCAAATTGCCTATTTTTTTTAAGTAGCTGTGATTTATTTTTCTTGTTCAAAGTTTTAAACAATAATTCTTTTCTCCACTCTTTACTTTTTTGGGCAATGAGGAAGGTGGAAGCCCCAGTTAAATGAAGGGCTTTGACCCTGGAGGAGTGTGGGAGAGGAAATGGAAGGAGAGTAGTGAGGACATTTTTTGGCACGAAATGCCCAAAGACTCTGGGCATTTTAACAAAATAAAAAGCATAACAGGAACAGTAAGGTAAGGTCCTGTAATATTTTACCAGAAGAGGAACCAAAGAGGAAAATAACACAGGCTTTGCCCCTTCCTTTTCTATACAGTCCCACCCATGGTTAAACACAGCCCAAGGGAACATTAAGTCAACCACACACAGTGCAAATGTCCACTGAAAAGTCAGGGATGATTCAAGGGGAAGATTTTGAGAGAAACAGAGTGAAGAGGCTGGTAGTCAGCACACACTCACCTTCCCTCTTTAGTTCATGTGTCTATGAAATTGGCTACCAGAGCTCTTGATTCTGATTTTTACGCTGCCTCATGCAGTAACCAAGTACTCCACCAGGTGAATTTCAGCTCACTCACACTGGACGTGTCATTCCTACAAACACTTCTCCGTGTTGACCAACCCAGGACCCAACCCACCTCCATGAAGGACAATGCATTGGACTTGATAGCTGGAAACTACTGTGCAGTCAACCACAAAAAAAAAAAAAAAAAAAAAAAAAAAGAGCCCAATCTAACCAGTCCTGGCAGCTGCCATGAGATTGCTCCTTGCTCCTTCAGAAGGGAGGTGGTGGGGTTAGGGCTCCCAGTGCTCCATATGCAAAAATATGGTAAAAATCTGGGAAAATATGAGGTGTATCATCCTCCTGGCTGCTGGTCTGTCATGAATTGGCCCACACTCCACTTTGTTGAGCTCAGAGAGCTGCCACAAGAGAACTAAATGGAGGATCTGGACCTAATTTACCCAAGAAAACAAGAAATAACTTTAGGAAAAACAGACTTATTGATTCTCAAGTTAAATGTGTTTGTTTTCATAGCAGCAGGTGAATAATGTCAGAAAAGGAACTTTAATCCCAAGCAGAGTAAGTACACTACTGTGGCTTTAATTGAGAAATAATTAATTTGGAAGTAGTGCAACTTACATCTTCTCAGGTTGCTCATTATATGGCATTTGTATGTAATCACTCACATACACACAGCACATCCTGGGACACATTAATTTTCCTGTATTTAAAAAGGAGCTTCTTGCTGTTAAATTACTCACAGCTCTTCCAGAATCCACCAGTATTTATGTAGCTTTTGCCAATATTTATATTAACAGCAGAGGTGCTAACAGATCAGTAAGATGATTTTCCCTCAGGTCTGTGCAAAATTTTCTGTACTTTCCCAAAGGAATCTAGAAGATAATCCACAACAGTTAACAAAAATGGATTCATTGTCAAACAAGTTCCTTTTGTGCCAATGCTGTGACTTCTTAGGTTATGATTGTTATGGTAGTTGTGTCTTTCTCTCTCATACATGGCGTGTGTGCACACATGCACACCCTGACATAGCATATCAGACATTGTTTGACACAACTCAATAAAACTCCTAAAGCGAAAAGCCTGAAAGGCTTTTTCTTTTCTTTCCAACCTGCGGTTTGCCTGGATAAAGGCTTTAGGTGCCTTGCCACAAAGAGGTGTTTGCTTTCTTTCATGAGCAGATGCAAAATCCATCAGACATCCTTCCTGCACAACAGGTGGCAGAGCTGGTACTCTCCTTGCACAGGACACTGCACAAAGCCACCATCTAGTCCATCTTGGAACTTCTATGTAGTCACAAAAAGTGCGATAGGTGAGAAACCTCTGAGTGTATGACTTGGTACACGCCGTCTATCAGACACAGGTGCAATACTGTCCAGATACCTTTTACCCAACAATTTTCAGTTTAAGGAGTGTCTTCATTAGGATCCAAGAGCACGACTTACCATCTTGCCCAGGGTGTAACTCTCAGGATCTCTTTGGGTTTTTGGCAGGAGAGAGAGTCAGAAGAGCACAAACAGACGTGTAATGGGTGCCAAAGCAAGTCTGCATCTCAAGCTACGCCCAGGCTGGTCAGCAATGAGAATTACACGTACTGACTAAAATTGAACAAGCAATAATCATATGAGTGTTGGATTCAGAAAACATAAGGGCACTCAGAAAGTCATAGGAGTTTCTGAATGTTTGTCAGGGACATGCAGCAGTGACAGTGTAATTATACCAGTCTTAGAAACAGGGGAATGTTTTTAAGAACATCTGTCAAGCTAATGGATGCAAAGATTCTGAATATTGCATTTTTATGACTTCAAAATCACTGTTCATCAGCAACTCTTCTTTCTTCAGACAAGTGAAATTTGCACTTCTGAATGTTTTCTTTAGGATTTATTGTCTTAAAGAAAAACCTAAATAGACAGCCTATTAACCTGTTAACTTACTGAAGAAAAATTTCAAGTGTTGTGATTATGGATATAATTATAGAATTTAATTATATTACACTTGCTAATTACAAATTTTTCTTACTACTCCAAGAAGAGAATTTTCTTGGAATTTGAGTTATTAGCATAAATTGCTCCCAAAATTTGCTTATGTCTATTTATTATTTGCCTTCTGAGGCAGCATTCCAGATTTCAGGAAAGGCAAAAAATAAAGCCTGGAATCCAGACTGAATTTTGTAGCTGCTTAGGTTCTTTCATCTAGCTTTACAAAGGCTAGTTATTTCAGTGGCTCTATATGTTACAGAGATTAGTCTTAGAACCATAGAATCAACCGGATTGGAAAAGACCTCCGAGATCATCAAGCCCAACCCTTGATCCAACACCATCGTGGTTACTGGACCATGGCACTCAGTGCCATATCCAGTCTCATCTTAAAAACCACCAGGGACAGAGAATCCACCACCTCCCTGGGCAGCCCATTCCAATGTCTGATTATTCTCTCTGTAAAAAATTTCTTCCTAATATTCAACCTAAACCTCCCCTGGCACAGCTGAGACCATGCCCTCTTGTCTTACTGATAGCTGCCGGGAGAAGAGACCAACCCCCACCTGGCTACAACCTCCTTTCAGGTAGCTGTAGAGAGTGATGAGGTCTCCCCTGGGCCTCCTCTTCTCCAGGCTAAACAACCCCAGCTCCCTCAGCCTCTCCTCATAAGTCTTGTGCTTGACTCCCTTCACCAGCCTTGCTGCTCTTCTCTGGACCTGCTCCAGCACCTCAATATCCTTCCTGAACTGAGGGGCCCAGAACTGGACACAGTACTCCAGGTGTGGCCTCACCAGTGCTGAGTACAGGGGAAGAATCATTTCCCTGGTCCTGCTGGCCACACTGTTCCTGATACAGGCCAGGATGCCATTGGCCTTCTTGGCCACCTGGGCACACTGCTGGCTCATGTTCAGCTTCCTGTCAATCCGGACTGCCAGGTCCCTTTCTGCCTGGCTGCTCTCCAGCCACTCTGTGCCCAGCCTGTAGTGCTGCATGGGGTTGTTGGGGCCAAAGTGCACAACCTGGCTCTTAAATCAGTGTGCTGAAGGAAATGTGGTTAAGCAAATCACTTAAAAAATTACCTTCTTTACCTGCATATTGTGGCCAGCCATTTTCAGGTTCATTGTAGTTCTCAGCACATCGCATATAGGATATGATCATTTCATATCTTCATACACATTTTAAAAATTCAAACATTCATATAAAGGTGTCTGGTCAAAGGTAAATCCTGAAAATGGAGCACATTTTATATTAGAATACTTTTTCAATACCTGAAAATACAAAGTTTCACATACTATCCTGACTAATTCTTCCTTTTACACCTTTCTAACTTTGATAATTCCTAGCCTGTTTGCAGTCCTGATGACATGCTTTTTTGTCATCCTAGAATCTCTAGTTACTTCTATCCACCAGATTCATCTTCTTTTCCCTCCTTGTGAGCAGCATGCTTGGTATTTTTGAGGAGTAGACTTGTTTCCCGACAGGAAATGTGTTCCATATTAAAAACCTACACTTTGGTTGTCTTGATTGTATACCTCCAAGTGTACTTCTAGTTTGCTCTCTTTTTCTCGTTTCTCTTAAAATTTGCCCTTTATACATGCAACAATCTTGCCTATGGTAGCTTCACTATTTATTTTGAACTGCACTGCCTCTAGTCATCCCTACAAAAATGTTGGCTGCCTTCACCTCTGCGATTATTTCCTCCCCTGTGCTTAAGAGGAAATACCACGCATGATTTGTACTTTTGATGCCCCCTCCTGCAGAAAACTACCTGAAAATTCCAGCTTGCAAACAGACTGATGAGATTGTGAGGGTGTTGGTGAACACACAGATTATTGTGGTGAAATTCTTCAGTCATGAGCCTGAAACACAGGGTTGCTTTGTCTGCCTACCAGGGTGCTGTTCTTAGCATGTCTGTGCTAGGGGTCTTCCTATTCCCAGCCTCGTCTTTCCACTCTTGCTGCTGGCATCCTCCTGCCAGTTGAAGAATCTCTTTGCCAACTGCTTTTGGTATTCATTGAAAACGAAAGACAACACCAACATTCAGTGGACGTATTTTACTTCTGGGAAAAAACTAAGCAATGCGAACTCTCTAAGCAGGTTAAGCAGTCTCAGGAGCTAAGACAAAAGCATGCAAAGTGTCCAATCTAACTTGCACATGGCCTTAAACAACCCATGTCTTCCAGCTCTTTGTTCATAGAAATTTCCCATGTAGCAATTTTGGGGCAGGGAAAAGCTGTCCAATATTTTGTATACATAGGAGCTGTGAAGCTCTCTGTTCAGACAGAAACATTTGAGGAACAAGTGACCCTTGTAACAGGATATGTGTGATCCCAAAAGGCAGTGCATCTACTTAACCAGATGACATCGCAGTCCTGCATATATTATCATAAGGATTGGTACAGGAAGGGATTTAACTGAGAATGCAAGTTATCCTGCAGAACAAAGGTGAGCTGAAGGTAATGGCACTTGAGCTATCACTCTAGCATTCTAATGATAGGACATCAAAGTGAACCCTGGAGTCTGATGAACACAGGAGAAGCCTGGACTGGATTTGGTATTCAGCTGCTGCATCTCATATGTTGGTCATGTTAAATTCACTGCTGAAACAAGTCAGCAGAGGGACAGCAGTATGGTTTTAAACACTTATATTAGAAATAAATTTCTCTTTTCTGAAGCCTTAAGTGCCTTAATTCTACACATTAGATAGCACTGAATAAACAGTGTTCATACTGTTAAAATAAATACCGACTAATTACAAACATCAGAAGGCATTTGTATCAAAGTTTAACAATTGTTTGTAGCTGTATTCTGAGTAATTTTAATGTTCTTGTCTTGGAGAGAGGAGAAAAGCAAATCTTTCATAAAATGGAATGGTGGTTGTGATCACCCCCAGGAGACCCGAGAAGGACAATTCCCCCTCTGTCTGTTGCACTTTGAGCAAAGGGAAAAGGTTTCCCTTTCCACATTGGGTTTCCTCCACGATGTCAGCATCTTCATAAATATCTAGTACTTGCCCTCTGGCACACCAGACTCACATTTGAGAAGTAAAGTGTGGGTAATTTCAATGTAGTTGCTTTTATATGTGTTGGCAGATGAAGTTAACTTTTTAACATGTCTAAGCATGGATGCTTGCTGCTGTTCTTCTCTGTATACCTTCAGACTCTGAAATGTGCTTCTGCTGAGATTTACAAATGTAATTTGAAGTGATGCCTTTAACTCACTGAAACAGCCCAAACTGAGAGTAGGTAGAGCACCTGCCTTCTGCAAATTGGGCATTTAGAAGGTATTTCAGTTCTGACTATTTGAAATAAGCAGTTGCATGCAAACATCTTGACCTCTCTCCTTTTCTGCTAGAACTAAGGTGTCCGTATCATAGTGGTTTATTTTTGTCTCATGTGGCAGAATAAAAACAGCTCATAACCTGTTTAGTTCCCCAAGGATATTTTAGGCAAACAATACCAGTGTGATTGCTGTCTCTATATAAGTTGCAAGTGGACAGAAAAGCAAAGTTTCTCTTTTAACTTATAGAGTCTTATCAGATGTCAAAAATAAAAGATGTTTTGATGTTAGGGCTCAGTGCTGCACTGACAAATGTGAACGTCGGTTCCATGGTGATGGGATAGAATAAAAAGTGCAAAGCAAAAGACCTTTTACAGATTGTACCCATTTCATTCATTTTTCTGTCCAGGGCTCAGAACAAAGAGAAAACAACACCATTCTTGTTCCACTAATAAAGCACATCACTAATTTTCCTAATGCTGGTCTGAGATCATGTTAATCAGGAGGTCTTGCTATTCCTATTATCTTTTTATTTATATAAAAAGAACATTTTCTTCAGCTAGGTGAACTTTCTGTACTCAGTCATAACAATTCTCAAATTAATTAATTATTTTAGAGTGGGGGAAAAAATTTCTAAGTAATTTGCAGCTTCCTTAGTTGCTTTGGTAATCTCAGATGCCTTGTCATCCTCAGCAACATATGTAGACTCTGATTCATGTGATTTCATGTCAGCCATGTGGTCCCACATGAATCGGAAGCAGGGGTGAACTAGCCAGCAGACATGCCTTATGACATTTAGTTTCTGGGAAGTCCAAAGAAACTCCCACCCATATCTTCATTCAGTAGCAATGTGATTTAAAATCTGCCTATTTAACACAGATGTAATCATGCTCGCAAGGACTTTATAACTATTTTCCAATTGTATTTTTAATGAGAAATTACTGGTTACCGTGGACTGAAGTTGCAGGCTTAACTGTGCTGTTTCTGTTTAAAGATAAAAAGAAAGCACATGCATTACTATTCCTGGTGAGTTCATTGCTCCTTGGGCTTCCTTGTACAGGAAACAGATGGGAAGCAAGACATTCCAGCTCTCAGAGAAATATGACAGGCTGCCTTTCTTCTTTTTCCTTTTTTGGAAGACTTAACTTCCCAGATTCCCTCTAGAAAGCCCAAATTCAGGGAGAAGGGTAAGAAGGCAGAGGAGGAAAAGGAAGGAAGGAGAAGGAAGGAAGGAAGGAAGGCAGGTACAAGCTTTTCTTCCCCTTGAACTGGGTTTTTCAGTGATTCATTGTTTAGATTCTCCAAGCCAAAAAGAAGAGGGAAATGTTCAGAAAATTCTTCCTTAAAACCTTTGCTTTCAGAATGCACCTTTCCTTTAATTGGACTTTACACCTTCAATGAGACATTTTTTTGGGCAGAAGAGAAAGGTTTTTGCACAAGAGCAGCTCAAGCAAAAGGCAAAGAGCCAGTGAGGGATTAGCCAAATTACTTTTTCATCCATGCACAAGATGCTGGGTTCAGTAGATCCACTTGCACTCCTGCTTTGGACACAATTCTGTGGACAGCTGTTCTGGGGTTTGGCACTGTCCAGGGAAGATGGTCTGCTGAGAGCAGTGGGCATGCTCAAGAGTGTAAAGTGAAGCTGGTGGGGGTTTACAGCTTCAGTCTCAAAGAACGAACTCCAGGAAAAACTCACAAATAACCAGTGAATCAGCCAGCATAGTATACCCAGGGTGCAGCACTGTGCACCACTTCAGTTTTCAATTTGTATTTTCTTTTTATGCTTTGGTATCGCCCAAAGGTCCCAGTCTGGACTAAGTCTCAAAAAGAGTACCAGATGCACTTGGGTGTGCATTCTACACAGACGGGCCTCCCTGTTCTTCTACTGTCATCAGAGCTTACTGCCCAAGTTGCCGTAGCTACCAAAAAACAAGCTGTGAGGGGAGATAGCGTGTCATCACACCACACAGCTGGACCCCAGAGGCAAGGTACTCCTGGACCCCATGGTTAAATGTAGACATAGTGGCTAGCATTGTACAAGCACAGATCACTAGAAAGTTTAGAGCTCAAGCAGCTTCTGGTCAAAAAGACAAATGGGGTAACTACATGATAACCACAAAAGCCACTTTATGAAAGCTGAATTTGATACAGTATCTGTTTGTGTTTTCCCAGTTTCCTAATCCTAAATAATTTATTTCCCTTAATATCACCCACAGCATCCGTTTGTCAGTCAAATGCCTTTATAGCCCCCACACTGCTCAATTACCCTGTTTCCCTCCTGTCATGTCAACCACAGGGTAGCTGTGGCCATTTTTTGAAAGCGTATCCTTTCGATACCATATGACTTCTTTAATTTTAAGTGAGTTTGCCTTAAGAGTATGCCAGAAACATGAGTGAAATGTCCCTTGTTTGGAATCATCCCACAGGCTGAAGCCTCAGCAATCACAAGATGTAAACCTGCAAAATGGGGTCACAGACATGACGGAAAGGATCTTTATCTCAACATGGAGTAAGCACAAGTCAAAGGCTGATGGATTGCCTGTCTCCTGTATGATGGACATTGAGGCATGTCACTTCACTTGTGATACAGCTGCTGCACAGCTCTCAAGGAACATTGGAACTGTGCTTCTCTTGTTTTCCCTGTGCTCTGCTGTTAAGCGTTCTCTGTTCTGAAATCATCAGGCCAGACCTTTGCTGCTGTAACCCCTGCAGTTGACAGGAGCAGTGCTGTATCGCCTCAGCACTGGAGAGGCTCCAAGCAAATTCCTAAGCAACCTTTGGAGACAGCTCACCTTATGCACCATGGTTTGGAAAAATGTTGTACTGTAACCATGCATTTGGGCCTTCAGAGGAGCCCTATGGTTCCCATCCAGAACAATTATAGCAGCTGACTCCAAGATAAATATTCAAGAATGGAGTGGCCAGTACTAAGATATACATTTTGGAAACTACAGATGTGGGGAAGCAACTTCAACTACAATTGCCTGAATATGAGCCAATGAGATTTAGCACCAGCCAGCTGGCTTGGTGAAAAGGTCTTGTTATCAGCTTCTGCATGCTTCGGTTCACACAGTTGCTGCATGATTGTCTTTTCTGCCTTGTATACCTTAATGATAAAAATCATGCCCTACCGTGTCTCCATTCAAAATGTCAAAGTCTGACAAAAAGTCTTAAAATATTAGGCTGAGACTCTTGAGGGAGCTTGAAAATATATGTTTGTTTGTTCATTTTCACAGGACTGGAATGAAAACTGGTACAAATTGTTTAAGTGTGAATTGCATAATCATTGAAATGTGAATCCCCTGCTCATGATGGTTTTCTTGCATTGTAGCAAGTTCTTTACAGATGTGGGATGATTTTTAATTTTTTTTTCAGTGCAGTTATGCAGTTCCTAAGTAATTGCACTTCTAACTTTTCTTAGTTCCTTTAACTGTACTTCTTCCCAAATCCAAGGGTAACACCTTCACTGTGAGGGTGATGGAGCACTGGAAACAGTTGCCCAGAGAGTCCCTTAATACCTTCCTGTACCTCAGAAAGGGAGAACAGCTAACCAGAAAGAAAAAAACAAGGAAAATATTTACACTAATTAATATTTTCACTATTCATTTTTGGAGTGCACTACCCCTTTTTGCTTTTATTATTTGAACAATTTTTCTCTTCTATCACACTGTGATTGTGAATTTTTAACCTTTACTGGCTTATAGCAATTTTTGTAATTTTCGCAACACTTCAAAATCACCTTGAGTATTTATAGTGTACCGAACGTCTTTGGATTGGGTTGTGACTTAAGTCACAAACATGACATACATGAGATGCGTTACTATTGAAGTTTGTTGACACAGTGACACGTCTCTGAGTCAGACTTCCTTCTTTTTTTATTCATCTAGTGGGTGGAATACAAATTATTGCTAGCCTATACTGTGTCAGACATTATAGTAGGGTGGATCAAGATATGTCTCTCTCTACTCCTTAGCTCTGTCCAAGGGGAATAAGCAAGATATAAGAAATAAGTTTTTATTTCTTCTTTAATATTGAATTCTGGTAACCTGTGGGAAACAGATAGACTAACTCACTGCAACTCAGCTGTAACACTCCTTCCGCCCTTGGTGTCTGTTTATAGCTCATCTGCATTCAGAATTATGCCTCCCTTATCTGTCTGGCAGTGATTTAGGGTGGTAGATACATACATGAAACACACATCACTTCAAATGATTTGGCAACTCTATTAGTCTGAAACTTGCTTTGTATCAAATGTGACATTTCCTGTGTGGGAGACCATATCTTGCTTTAACACTACTGAGACCAATAACTTGCTGTTGCTTTTCCATTTGGTCCTTTAACAGTCATTCAATGCCAAAGTGGGGTAGGGGGAGGCAATACCTCATGCTGAATGTTGTGAGCATTTAAATCTCTCCATTGATAAGGAAGAAGGGGTGCTTGGTGTTCTCTACCAATAAATGGGTTTTAAACAAAGAGCTTCTTTGAGCTGGATGCCAGACTCTCACCCATGATCAAGCACCGCCTAGCTCCACCTCAGGAAGTGCCTGAACATATGGAGATAGTTAGCTTCCCAGTGACAGGAGAGTCAGGATCTGAAAGCAAGGCTGCCACTAAAATCAAACTGCTGCAAACCCAGGAGACGTGAAAGCTACTGAATCTGTATAGGAGCATCCACAAGGACACCACTACCTCGCAGTCTTTCTTTGCTTGTTTTCTCTGGTGCATGTGTGATATTTGCATATTGCAAAGGTCAGGAGGAACAAAAAGGAGCTAGAAATGAGAAAGAGCAATGATCAGATGACAAAGAAATACCCTGAACACATAGATTGCACCTACTCTAATGCTCTCAAAACTAGGGAACAGCATACACCCTGGCATTTGTAAGGTAAATTGAAAGGTTCATGAAGAAGTCAAAGTTGTGCAATTTGAAGCATTATCGCAAATTACTGAGTCTCAAAGGAGCATTTGACATCTGTAGATCATAACCAAGATGGGAGACAGGACAGAACATACCAGCCACATGTAAAAATAAAATACATATTTCAATATGGTCAGCAGGTAAATAAAGCATTGCTGCAAGGATCACAAGATATTAGAGGAAGGTCAGACAAGTTCAGAGGCAGGTTTTGTTTCAAAACTAATTGCTCCCCGAAGTTCAGATGTACATTTTTCCTGGTTCTGAAATTAGTACCAGCTGCACCTTTGTTTTATGTTTTTTTCTTTCTTTCCTTATTATTTTCCTCATTTGGATATTCTAATCAAAACCAATAGAGCTCCTTTTGAGTATGTAGGAATAAAAAAATTGGCACTCACCAAGCACTCCTATACTGATAATATGGAGTGAAAACTGATTCCCCTCTCTATGTGATGAAGTTTAATGATTTTGACACATTTGTATCAAGTGCTTGAGAAATTAGCAGAATAAAGCCATTTTCCTCCTATCTTGACCAAATTCCGTAGCACATAGGACAAAGCTGATACAGAAACATGATCTAAAAATCTCAACATTCACCCATTTATACTGGTTTTCTCAAGAAGAAAAAGTAGTCATTGTGTAGTAAGAACTTTCCCCTGTATCCTCTTTTACACAGACAAATAACTTTTCTATACATGTGTGAGTTAGTCTCACAGTGGAGCTATCCTGTGCATGAAGTTAAAAATAAAGGCCCTCAGACATGTATAGAACAGTATCCAAGTACATCATGTTTAATTATGCTGAACTCAATAATAAGTAAGGTTCTAGACAGGAATTAGAAACAGGAACCATATTGCTCAATTTTGGGTGTCTACTTGTGAACTAGTTGTCATGACTCACACTCCAGACAATGTAGGTCCACCCAGTCCAATTACAGAATCAGAATAATAGAAGCATTTAGGTTGGAAAAGACCTCCAAGATCATCAGTCCAACCTTTGACCAATTACCGTCTTGTCAACTAGACTATAGCACAAGTGCCGTGTCCAGTCATCTGTTGATCATCTGCAGGGATGATGACTCTGCCACCTCCCTGAGCAGTCCCTTCCAATGCTTGATAACCCTTTCCATGAAGAAATTCTTTCTGATGCCCAACCTGAACCTCCCCTGGCACAGCTTGATGCTATGTCCTCTCATCCTATAGCTAATTGCCTGGGGAAAGAGGCTGATCCACACCTGACTACAACTTCCTTTCAGGTAGTTATCGAGAGTGATAAGGTCACACCAAGCCTCCTCTTTTCCAGGCTAAACAACCTCAGCCAATCCTCACAGGACTGGTGCTCCAGAGCCTTCACCAGCTCCTATGGCCTTCTCTGAACACATTCCAGCTCATCAATGTCTTTCCTGAAGTGAGAGTACCAAAACTGGACACAATACTCAAGGTGTGGCCTCATCAGTGCTGAGTACAGGGAGGCAATCACTGCCCTGGTCCTGCTGGCCACGCTATTTCTGATAAAGGTCAGGATGCCATTGGCCTTCTTGGCCACCTGGGCACACTGCTGGATCATATTCACCTCTTTCAAGAAGCACCCCCAGGTCCTTTTTTGACAGGCAGCTTTCCAGCCACTCTGTCCCAAGCGTGTAGTGCTGGCACTTGTCCTTGTTGAACCCCATGCTGTTGGCCTCAGCCCACCGATCCAGCCTGAAGCAGTGTGCAAAGGCCAATGGTCATTTCATGATCAGATGGATCTATTAAGCACAATTTGTGGTGACTATATTCATGATCTCCCCTGGTTACAAAGGAAATCTAAGGTGACTAAACCAGAAATGGAGACCTTTACTAATGGCATCCACAATTTAGATGAATTCCCCCTCTTTTTTCTCCTCAGGAAGCAAGGTCCTCTGGGCAGGAGCTAGCCAGTGTCTGGAACACTGATTGCTTTTCATGAGCTGGGAAACATGGTTAATGTTTGTGGTAAACATATGGATTTCTATAAGTTATGGACCAAGATATTGTAAATACTTAATATTAAATACATGAATGCTATATAACATATGGGCAAGACTACAAAGCTACAGAAAGAGTGGTGCCCAGTTAGTGGCAGAACACTGTTTTTGCTTGACACAGTAGACCAATAGTACAATGTCTGAAGTCAATGAAGTGTAGTTTTTATGAGATATTTTAAAATCAGATAATCTACATACCAGTAGAAAAGAGCTGCTGGGTATCACCTGCACAGGACTCAGCTGAGTCCCCCATTTAAATGTGCTTATGATGTTTTTTGCAGTGTGCCTGTGTATCTGAGCTCACTGGGATATTTTCCTGGAAAACTGAATAGTATTTAAAATGCACTCACTCTGTAAATGTGATAACCATAAATGTAAGTCACCTCACTGGGCAGATCTTCTTCTATCAGCAGAAATCCACTTCTCTTCATATTCCTGGAGATAGAGGAGATGCGTTGTGAGGTAGAGACATCACTGTTTCGAATCAGATAACCTCTCCAAATCTCATTATCCTAACCATTCTCCACAAATTGGTTGCAGAGGGTTGGCAAAAACAGGAATGATGAAAGGCTTCTGGTGACAGAGTGGTCGAGAGACAGATGTATGCAGCGGTTTGCTCAAGACATCTGTCCCGCCCTCCACCAGCTGCCGTGGAGCATCCTGGGAACACCCTGCCATCCCAAGGGAACAACAGAGGAAGCAGAGTCATGGCCTGATCACCCACTGGCTGCCCAGCACTGGCTGACAGAATTCCTGCAGGCACAGTAGGAAGTGGTTATGAATACAAAAAAAGCCCTAAAGGTGACCTCAGAGGGGCCCCAGCTATGTCCACCACACTCTTGCATCCAAGGCTTTTGTATAGCTCCCTAAACTCTTCCTTGGTTTTTTTTCTACAAAACAAAAGTTAAAAAGTTGTAAGGTATCCAAGACGCTTATGGTGATTGCATAATAATAGGTGGGTTAAAAAGATGCCTCTACCTGATACACAGTTTAGAGAAACAGAGGTTTCAGCACTGCTTCATGGATACTAAAACAGGCTTAAGACCATTTTTGTTCAGAAAATACTGATTGTGAAAATAAAATTCTTTCCTGTAGCGGGGAGATAAGATGTATAAATAATTGTGCATGTTAAAATGCTGCCACGTTTCTTTTAGTTAAGTATTTCTAAGCTGCAGCCTTTTCTGTGTCCTGTAAGTCAGCCACGGCTGACTTTGTCAGATTTCTACTTGCTCTGCAGTGGCCATGGGTTAACATCATCAAGTAAAATAGGAAACTTCCTAAACTTTCAAACAAATTTCACACCTGTTTGGAGGCCCGAAAACAACTTTTTGTTTGATCTGTGTCCAAATTTCCATCAGTTTCCAGGATCATTCCAGCAGTTTCCACTATCATTCCAGCATGAACAGAAACTTACAGACCCTGAATCTCAAATGAAAGCATTGTCTTTCTCTCCATTGCACATTTTCCAGTATGAATTCAGTGGGTCAATTATAGAAACTTTGTTCATTCGTTACTGGATGACTTTCAGACTGGCAGAGAGATGAACTTTCAACTTCAGAGATGAAAAACCATTTCTAGGTGGCCGAAAGTATAGCTTCCCAAAACCAGGTACAGACACTCATCTTTTTTGTAGGGACTGTTATGATTACTGAGAGAACCAACACTGTAATACTTCGTTACAGAAAGAAATAGAAATTTAAAACTGGTATAATAGAAGAAACATTTGTGTGACCTAAACATGTTATTCAATATAAAAATCTTGTTTAATAGCTCCCCTAATGTATTGCTTTTTATCTGCTTGTGGGTGGTCTAATGGCACCTTGGATTATATTACAAACATAAATGAAATGGTTCAAAGTGTCCTGCAGGACCCTCTTCTTCTCACTTCACCATTGCCTACTATCACTTGAGAACTGACCAGAAAACAGATGATTTGGCCTTTCTGTTAAAAGGAAATTAACATGATTAGTTGAAATCAGTAAGTAATGGGTTTTTTACAAGGGAAAGAAATTTGGTTTGGGACAAACCAAAACTAAATTTGTCCAAGTTTTATATGGAAATGAACAAAGTGGAAAAATGTGTTTTGGCTCAAGCTTTAATGTTTTCTGTAATCTGGAATGAAAAGTTTTCTCTCATTGTCAGACTGTTTAACTCTTTTGCTTAATTTTAGTTGGGGTTTTTTGGTTTGGGGTTTTTTTTAAGATCCATTTAATGTCACTTAAATGAAGTATCAAATTGAGTTAGTTTTTCTGAGATGAAGTGTCAAATACAACAGTTGAGCACTTCTGACACAAAGAAGCTTGCTATTACTTAGTTCTTTCCTCTTTGCCTCTCCTCTTTTTTCAAATGAGACCCATTTGACAATTTAAGGCTGAATTTTTCAATTAAAGGATTGTCTGTTAAAACAACATGCTGTAAGCAGCTACTGGTAAATATTTCAGCTGTAGCAATTCCTTGCATGAGTGAGAGGTTTGATCCTATGGTGAAGGCAAAGCTCCTCCATTTTACTTATCAAAGGGCCTGACAACATAAAAAGACACTAAGTTATCAGAGTATCCAAAGGAGGACAATGAAGGCCACAAAGGACCTTGAGGCCCTCAAGGAGAAGCGGTTGAGAGCACTTGGTCTGTTCAGCCTGGAGGAGGCAGAGGGGAGAATGTCATTGTCGTTACAACTCCCTCATGAGGGGAACATGAGGGGTAGACACTGATCTCTTCTCTGTGCTGACCAGTGACAACCTGAAGGAATGGCCTGAAGCTGTGTCAGGGGAGGTTTAGGTTGAATAGTAGAAAGAGGTTCTTCACCCAGAGGGTGGTTGGTGACTGGAACAGGCTCCCCAGGGAAATGGTCACAGCACCAAGCCTGACAGAGTTCAAGAAGCATTTGGACAATACTCTCAGGCATTTGGTGTGATTCCTGGGGAGGTTCCTGTGCAGGGCCAGGAGCTGGACTCAATGATCCTTGTGGATCCCTTCCAACTCAGCATATTCTGTGATTCTGTAATTTCATGACTTTCTAGTCTATAGCAGAGAAACATGAGAATCAGGTCCCAAAAAAGATATTATTGTGATAACTCTGTCCACTCCATTTTTCTCCAATCCTATTGCTATTTTAGTGCTTCTGTTCAATGAAGGATGCTAACAACTCCTTCATCTGTCACCTTAATGGTTCCCCAGGGGTGTTAAGAAGCAGTGGGAAGTGAAGAGGGTTATCATACTTCACTCTGTAGTTAAGGATTTAACATCAATGAAAGTGAAAGAAGAAACAGGCACAGACAACTTGTTTGCCATCTTGAAGACAGGGAAAGGCACCCAAAGCAAGTAACTGGAGGGCCACTGTCAAAATGACCTTCTTACTTAAAAGGGAAATATAACTCTAATTTGCCCTAAAGAATGTATCTGACAGCACCGACAGTGCCAACTTTCTGCATGTGTGCCAGAAGCGGCTTTATTTTCTGATGTTTCCTTATATTTGACCAACACTATGTCCTGAAGATAATTCACAAGTACTAGACATATAGAACACTGTTAAAACTTTGATTAGTTAGTATGTTCAGTGTGTGACTTTCATCTTATGCTGGAAGTTCATGTCTGTTTTATTTGCTCTCTGTTTCAGTTTCATGATGTTCTGTTACAGCAATAATGGGGGCATATATAATATTTTTAGGGCTTTTCCTGATGGATACTCAGATGTGATGCACAGTCAATAGTATTAAAAGCACGATGTACACTCAATTTCAGAAAGCACAGCTTTGGCAGTGTGCCAGGCAGGACTGCAAAAATACCTGTCTGCTTTTCAAGAATGAGCCCATGCCTCTGTGTTTGAAGGAGAAAGTTGCCTGTTTCCTTGTTAATCAGGTGCTGTAACTGGAAAACTTTACTCTTTACTACAGTTTTTCTTGAAACATATTTTAATGGCTCCAGGGAAGCAATGAAATTAAATGAAAGGAGGATGTTAGGAACCACAGGGGAAAAAATTCCCTCAATTTTGAGCTGAAGTTTTCTGTGCAATGGTGTTCAGATGTTTGAACAAGCCATAGATGTGGAAAACCTGACCACAGGTGAAGACATGATGGGGAATAGTGTGTTGATGCCTCCTCACACAGAAAATATCCACCTCCAGTGTCTACTCCACCCAAAAGCCCTGAACCACATTTTGTGTGCAATAACCCACAATATCTTTGGCCTAAGCAAGGTCTTCAGGATAACACCAACTACCTCAGGTTGTATGGTTCTGGACATGAAAGCCTAAGTTGAAAGCCAGATGTCCAGATATGAGCACCTAATGACCCTTTGAGTATGAGAGTACCCAGAACATTTGCTTCACAGTTGGCCACTGTGACATAGCATCTGCAGGGGGGCCTGTACCCTTTGGGACTAGACTCTCTAGAATACCTCTAGAAAACTTCAACTGAGCACTGGATTCGCTTACCTACTGTCCATGTCTTATGTCAAAACTCTGCATGTTGAAAAGCAGGGGAAGGTAAGACCAATCAAACTCCTCTGCTAAGTCTTTTCTTTCATTACTGGGGAAAAAGTGATCTTTCCCACTCTGGCAGTCAGCCCTTTTCTCCTTCCTCATTTCCTTGTCCTACTGTGGTGTAACTGATTTCATGTCTGTTTACTGAAATGTTTTGTCAGCAGAAAGAGAGGTACAAGTGTATGATTTTCTGCTGAAGACAATTCTTTTGATCCACAGATCTTCATATGGAAGGGAGAAGAGAATGGATTTTATCACCTGTCTCAGCCCCTAATATATGACAGGGGTGTCTGCCTTACACAAAGGTGACAGTCAATACCATGTGCTCTAGATGTCCTGTCTAATGTTGTCTTCCGGACTTCAAAACTAGGAAACCATGAGACAACGATTTTGCTCTGCCATCCACGTGGACATCCAGCAATACTTCACTTTAGGTAATGAGTCACTTCAAACACCACAGAACCATTATCTCCTACCTGGCAGCCAAGATGGGCTGACAAAGGGTGGAGGTGGTGAAGAAGTCACACAACATTGAATGGGTCATCCGACCAGGAGTCAGCGTGAGGTACCCAGAGAAGCTGTTGAAGATAAAACACAGTCTCCACGTGCATTCAGTGAAATACCTTCTTACCCTTGTGGTTTGTAGGTGTAGTGTGGTCAGGGTTTTTCTACCAAGCAAATGTGCAATGTTTTTGATGTGGCTATATCCCTTGCTAAGGCCCACCAATTTTTTTTCTTACCCCAATGATTCATTTCCTTTATGACTAAACATCCCTGCTTGCAATTTTCTTCCCATGTTAAACTCAATCACTCCTTATTCTTGCCTGGTGTTTGGCAGTTACAGAAGCTGCATCTAAACTACTGGGTGGAGGTTTTAGCTGTGTTCACACACCCCATTACCAGGTGTTGAACTACAGCTGTGGGAAAGGTAATTGCTTCATCTATTCGTGTTCATCTGTCAGCACAAAAGTTAGGCTTTTACACTCACCATCACAGAGATTTTTTTTTTTAATGTTTACCTTTGGGTGGTCACATATGAACAGATCCACCTGGCCTCAAGATCTTCTGTTTCTGTTAGTAAATGCATTTGCTATGTAAAAGTGCTTGTGTTTCTAGCTGATTATTGAGTCAACCAGAGAAAAAGTCACAATAAATAGAGGATGAAGGACAATTCTTACTTCCAGTTACAATAGGACAAAAAAAAAAAAAAAAGGGAAATGTAACAGAAAATATGAGACAGACCCTTCCTCTCTGAGGAGGAATCTGTTACTCCCAATTGGCTACTTTTAATGCAGGCAGAATTTTCCAAAGTATTTTCTTCCCTTACAATTCATTAACTTAAATTTTACATTAAATTACAAGTCAGACATACATATACATAGCCACTCAAGGACACTACTTTTTCACCACACATGTTAACTTTTTTTGCCTCAAAAGGTAACCTTTCAGCATGAGTTCATAGACTGAGGCAAAGAATACATACAACACATTAGCGTGTTACTCTCTCGGTCAGAAATATAAACTGGCACTGTTTCACGTCAGTGGGAAGGTCCTTTTTGGTGAATACTGAATGCAGAGATGCTGTTGTTTCCTCGGGCTGCCAGCAGAGAGCAAAAGGTGTCCAGATCGAAACGCTTAGTCAGCTCTCCTTGAGCCCTGGATACACATAGCTCAGGGTGAAGGGAAAAGTGGTTCCTTATGCAGTATAGGGAACACCGGGTTTTCTCACATATCACAAAGAGCAGGTATAGTTCAGCTACTTCACTGCAAAGAATATGGGTCGTTTAACCATTTCGAACAGCTACTGCAAAGGAATTGGCACATGAGCTGTGACACTGTGGTGAAGCAACTGTTGTGATTTATCTAGTTGAATCTTGTGACAGCACTTGGATTTCATCTGTCCTGGGCACGACTTCTGTTCGTAAGGTGACTGTACGATCCCACCACCAGATCAGCTGTCAGTCTCTTTGTGTGTTCATTAAAAGGATCTGGCAACTGGGCTCTGTGTTTGCATCACTCTGTAGGCTGGAGCCTTACTATTGACCCAGTCTTACAAATGTATAAAATTGCACTACAGTCAATAGCCTGTGGTTGTTGGCTGTGGCTGGAAAGGTTCAGGAAGGGGGTTTGCATTTCTCCCTCTGCATCAGTAGTGCTGTATGGGGGATCTCTTTACAGAGAAGGAGAAAGATCTATATGTCAGGTTTAAGAACACTCTGGACGAAGCCCGATACGAGGACAACTACGTGTGACAGCATACTGGACCTGACACTACTAAGGACTGTTTTATTATTGTTATAATTTAATTCGCATTAATGTTAATATCCTATATATGATTGTTATCCCTCCTCCCTACCATGTTTATCCCTTGTACCACCCTCTCTTACCCTACTTGGAAAACCCCTCCTTTCTCTCCTCCTCTGCAATCCTTATATGTACCAAGTTCCCCCCCTTGTTGCCTTGTTAGGTAGACCACTCCCTTTTTCTAGACTGTTCTGCGGCAGACCCTATAAAAGGGCTGTCTCCACGTTAATAAAGGTTCACTCCCCTCAACCCTCGGTACTGCGTACATGCACGGCTCATTCCTCCTTGCGTCACGGTACTGGGGTCCCATTGTGCCGCAGCTCCAGCTAGCCTGGCATCCCCAATCACTCATCCCGAGTGGACCGAGTCCCGTGCTCCCCCTGAGCTGCGACAGCGCTGTTCACCCTGTCCTGCTCAGAAGCACTTTCACTTGCTACCGTGGGAAACTTTTTGGCATTTCATGTTATTAAAAGACACAAGAGAAAGAATTTGGGCTGGCAATTTCAAGCAGTGATCAAATAGCAGTCAATGTGTGATGAAGATCTTGCCAGTGTCTCAGATCTCCATTGCCAACAGTCCAAAGCTGAGAAATAATGAGTACAGGTGGGATATGTCACAGTGGCACCATAGGGTGAGGGCAATGACTGAAAGAGAGTTGTTTTTTTCCCCATTTCTCTTTTACACAATGAGTAAGAGCAGGTCTGGTATAGATTAGTGTTTATGAACCAGACAGTAGTGAGCCTTTAGAAGGGGGATTTGGCCAGGGTCTTACGAAGTGGCTCGTTAGTCTAAACTCTTCTCACATAAAGACAGAAAACAAAGCAAGGTCTCTGCAGAGGTTTATGGGGTGAGCTGCCAACACCTGCTCTCCACAGCAGGCAGACAGAGAGGCCACCAGGCTTGCCTTGCAGAGCTGTGTTGTCGGGAGAGGCATGGACCCCAACAAAAGATTTCCAATGAACTAACCCTGAGCAGGAGCCCAGGATTAGTGACAGGACATGTTCACAGTGCGGATCCAGAGTCAGAAGGGAAGGTTTCCTCTTCAGCAGCACTTCATAACCATGAGATTGTTTTAACTTGGTTCTTTATGTGAATTATCTTACAGTAGTTCTGACAACCCTGATATATGAAAGGATGAAAGAATGCATGGTTTCCAAGAACAGTTGCTTCAAAGACAAACTAAAACATGTAAAATGTGAATTAACAAGGAAAGGAAGAGCCATCTTCAGTTTTGTTGCATTTGACAGTGAAATGTAAATTATTGTGGGCTGAATCATTCAACCTTGGGGTCAGAACCAAGGAAAAAATGTTTCTAAAGTGATTAACAACATTAAGTACATGTAAACTAATACGGATGAAAATTTAAGATGGAGGTCTTGTTCTTAAGTGTTTTTAAGTAGATATTTAGTTACTATTTTCTTCCAGATTTTTATTATGACTTCAGTGTACTCACCCCATAGATATTTTCATCTGAAATTATTTCTAGCATCTTATACTGGTATGAAAAGAGCAGATCAATTAATTGAGAATTGGAGAGCGAATGAGCAAAAGACAGTGGGGATTGTATTCTGACCATAATATAAATATTTGGTTGATATAGTCGTGGCCTGAACTGAATTGATCTCTCATGAGTTTTGCAGTTCTCTGTATCTCTGCAAGTAATGTTATTTGGAGGCTTACTTGTGGATTAAAATTAAAACTTTGTGTATCCAATTTTTTAAAAAAAACAACCAACTTGTATTCGTTTCATTCCTTTTACTTGCAGTGCTGATCTAAAATATTGTTCTGTGAAGTATAATACAGTGAGGAATTCTAGAAAATGTTGGAAATATTTTTCCTCTTTTTGAAGGTGATTTCATTTTGGTCATTTCATGCTTCTCTCTTGAGTTCAGTATGGGACTTGAAAGTACTGAGTAAATACTTGAAAACCTTTCCCTTCTTTTATGGGATACTTATTTTTCATGTTGTATAATTGTTCACGTAGCAATCACAATGGTATGTCTGCTTTGCAACTTGAAGTTTTCAACTATGAATTTCCATTACAGTAAAATTCAAGAAGAGTTTATACCTATGAATACCTTCAAGGTGTTTTTATTTAGTCAGGTGGGTTTGAGCATCAGATCTCTAGCCTATTTCCAAATTATTTCTTCAGCCATTTGGCGAGCTATAATAGAGAAAAAGTACACACTTAAAGACTGGGCATGTGCCTTTTGCTGGGATTTCTGATAATGTCCAAAAGAATGAGAAATTGTGAGAAACGTACCTGAAGTGTACTAGTTCAATGGTCAGAAATGTATCATCCCCCCTATCTCCTACTGGCCTCATGCATAGACATTGGACACAGCTGCTTTCTGGCATTGCCTCCTTTATTTTCATTATATTTTGAGCTGAACTCCAAGGTTCATCCAAACAACACTTTTCACTTCAAGGAAACTGTAACACCACCACAGACTCAAGCTGATGGGAGCACAATAATAAATCATTAAAAGTAGCACAGGGTATTGGGGCCCTGCATTCATATTAAAGGGTTCTCGAGCTCTTCCCCCACAGTTCTAACTTTACACCTCCCTCTTGCCACTTCTTGGCATTTCTGACACTTTTGCTGGAGTTTTCTCATGAGATTTTGGCTGAGGCCCTGACATCACAAAAGTTGCAGCTAGGAGCTAAGACTGATGTTAAATATCCGTTTGATCCCAGCCATGTCATAAGCCCACTCTCTAATAAAAATGTTAAGGGAAGCAATGCCTCAGAGCAGTAATACACACTTGATTAGTAAGTCTCTTTAATGACGACTCCCTCATATCTGGATAAAGCATGGTGAAGGAAAACTTTTAGATTCTTGAGAGTGATTTTAAATTGCAATCCAAGAAAATGTTTTCCAACATGAAGACAGTCAGCATCACATAACTCAGGAAAACTGCAGAAAACTCCAGATAACTCTGGAAAACTGGTGTATCATAGGTGTTGGAGTCTAAAGCAGACCTATGAATTTTAAGTTTTGAAGGCTATAACTGTCAACAGTTTATGAAATAAGTTTTATGATGGAACATGAAGCTGCATGGAGTGCCTTGTATACAGGATATATTTATATTTATATGTGTATATTCTTTGCTCTCCTGCCTCAGCAAGTTCTGGCATCTCTCCTACACTCATCTATCATTATCAAGGGGCTTACTAGGTGGCATATTGCCTTGTTTTCACTTCTTCATTGTGGTAAGTAACAGGAGAAGATTCCTCTTGCTATTGATGGGACACTCACTGTGAGGCTGCATGATCTTCTACAGCATGGTCTGACTTCAGAGGAGTCCTACAGAGATGTCTGGTTTGGAAAAAGGACGATAAAAAATGAGGAAATAATATGCAGAAATGCAGAATGTTGTGGAGAAAGCAGTCTGCAATTTCTGTTTACATGTTTTCAAGTTATTTCCTTAATTATACTGTAAGAAAGAGGCATTGGGTGTCAGGAGAAAGCTTTATAGGAAGCCTCAAAGCTCCACTTAAGCCCAAACAAGCTAGTGGTTTTGCACAGCATGAAGTGATTGTCCATCTGCAGAACAGATCACCTAGGGGTTCACTTACACCTTCATCGTGTGATCCAGAGAAAATAAAATAGTTGACATAGGAAGAAGTGCATGGAAAGCAAAGAAGATGAAGTGGATTATCTTCCCCTATAAGACTTCCTTGGGCTTCTGACCTCAATCACAGGGCCTGATGGTCACCCTCATTTGTTTCCCATTAGCTGTTGAAATAGAGGTAAAAATGCTGTCTTCGCCTGAACCATGGGATAAAGCAGCACTCCAAGCACTAAAAAGTTACTGAATGTGTCCTGTTTCTTCAAGTAAAAAACAGGAGCAAAAAATAAGCTAGCCCAACTTTTTCTTTATAATTCTCTATTAACTTCAATTAGCTACACTAGAACAAGATTATTTTTTAGTATTTTTCCCATTAGATTGAGACTGGTGTCCCTAATGTAGACAAAGATGGAAATCTGATTATCTGAGCCAAACACACAGAGAAATATTGTTTGAAGATAATGATTAAATTCACACAGGTATGCACACAGGGCCTAGAGAAATCTCCTGAACTAATATTTGATGTTTGTCTGTTAAATAAACTACTCAGTTTTTATTAAGATAATCATTCAGAAAAATCACAGACAAGGAATTGCAATATATGTTAACAGCACTTATTGTCACACTTCAGAGGGAACATTTATGAGCATAAGGAAATGAAATTTTCTTATTATTATTTGCAATACTTTCTTGGTGCATGAAACATAGAAACATCCTACTAGATATATTTTTCTTTTTTTTTCAGTCACAAGAGTTTTACCCTCTAAAGGAAGCTTACCTTGTAATTTTTCACTTTCATATTTTTTTCCTTCATATGTTATCATAAACCTATCCTGGACAGAGTGAACGTTCAAGGGCTATGTCTGCAGTCCCAATTAAACAGTATTGAAAAACTTTGATTCAAGGAATGTTGATGTACAAGGTAAGGTGTGTCTTGCAAAGTTTTTTCATAAACAAAAATAATCTCTTTAAAGAAAGGCTCAGTAATCTTAGAAGATGCAGTTAATTGTTATTAAAGGATATAATGTAGTGCTCTGCTTAATCACCACTGAGGTTACTGATGATTTGAACATGCTTCTCCTAAAAAATGTTCCACAGTTTACACAAAATAGCCATAGTATTGGTTTTTTTTTAATGAAGTGAGCAGTTAAGAGAAGTGGTGGAAAGAGATCTGACACCGTTTGCTACAATTAAATAATGATCAGTATTTATAAATAAAAAGCTAAGTATTTCAGTTAGCTTCATTAATATAGGCATTACTCATTTATATGTCTGAATACCTGAAAGAATATTCCTGTGGCCAACACATGGGTGGCATCACATCTCAGATATAGTGCAAAACAGTGTCCCAGTCCCCATGCATAATACATGGATAAAACTTCTTCCCTGATGTCACAGCTGTTAGGAATCACACTCACTAATGGCCATGAAATAATGGGATGTGTACCACATTCAGAAAGCCAGACCACAGAGACTAGCTACATCTGAGCTAGGGTTACAAGAGTAGAGTGGGTTTGTGCATAGCCACACAGATATGTTAGAGTGCTGGATTTTACACAAACAGCTCGTAGTAGCTCTCTTCCTGCCAGAAAAATGATGCAGAAATCTTCTTACAACATCATTGTGATATTGTAGTATGTCTCCATAACATTTTCAAATTTTATGGCACACTGCCTGCTGGAAACAGGCAGTAGGCTGTAGCCTGCAGAAGTGGTGCAGCCTTTAATCTACAGTTTTATTAAACACAAAGCCTGTAGATGCGAACAATGAATGCTGGACAAAATGTCAGATCTGTTTAGAATAGCTTTGATTTTTACTTCCAGTTTGGCCCACTCCTTATCCGAGATATCAGGAAGTGAGATGCAATGTAAAAAATGGCAAATGACAACTTCAAGGAACTTCTACTTCCTTTGAGTAAGGACACAACACAGGAGACTTGAAGTTCTTACCCTAGGCTTTATAGTCCTTCAGCATTTGTGTGAAGAGTCCTTTCCTCTAATCAGTTTCAGATGCCTTTACAGAAGAGCCGCAACTTAATATTTGCATACAATTTTAAGAATTATAAGAAACATTAATTTCCTCATGTTTTGACTTTTTTTCCCCTCTTCTAATTGTGTTTTTTCAGCAGATGTTATTCAGGAATCACACTGATATCAGATTAAGGATCTGACTCTTGTTTACTGTTAGAGACAAAGATCAAGCAATGGAATGTTATTAATAGCAGCAATGCAGAATTTTTTTGGGTTGATATTGTAGAAAACACGTGCATCTAGATAAGTTCTTACATAATTATTATTGAATAAAAGTAACACTTCTGCACTCCCAGAGCTTGAGGAATTCTTGGAGAACAGAATCAAGGTCTCCATAGGAAGAGGCTGAAGGATCCATCAGCCCTGTGGGATTTTTTGACTGTGTCCATATGTGTCTGCTGTTCACAGAACACCAGCATTGCAAGGATCCATGCTGTGGACTTCAAATCCCCTTACCAAAATGAAGGAATGGGCACCATACCTTCCATTTTAACAAGAGATTAAATTCGTAACACTTATGAACTGACCATACAGCTTATGTATATGACCAAACACAACATTATTGCCACCACCTTACATACACTTCCATTTACAAGTTTTTCACCAGCTGGAAAACACTGCACTGCCTCTCCTGGTTTCAAATGCAGTATTTAGAGGCTATTGCCCTCCATGACTCATGACAATGAGGGCTGTGGCCCAAGCCTTCAGTGGAACAAGGACATTTCTTGGCCATAGGATTGTGTCTGAACTGTAACCACCTGCTCTCATTGAATAAATCTAAACTATTGTCTTTTTTATCAGTGTTTTAACAGTGACAAAGTGAATGCAGAGACTGACTTAAAACAAACAGCTCAGGCTATGTGTTGTGCCTGAGTACCCTGGAAACAAAGAAAGAAAAAATATTTATTGTTATGATGACTGAAAATATTATATCTGTGAATATAGCAAAAAAGAGACAAGCAGATAAAAATGTGGGAATATGTTGTTTATATAAACTTGGACAAGTATAAAACAAACTACAGTGTTGTGGTAGTATTTTCTTTTAGAATGAAAGAGATGGATACACATTCAGGAATCATTTCAACATTAATAAAGATTTTTTTTTTCTTTAGGTCCATTATGCTGTCTTCTCTTCTCTCCAACTACGTATTAGGGTGTCTGTTGAGAGGTCCCATATTTATGGCTTGGATCCTGCAACAGGCCGGTTTTTTCGCATCTCTTTCATGACCTTTCCCAACTGTCTGGTTAGTAATGGATTTACAAGTAATTTCATATTTTCTGAGACTGCCTCCAGCCAAATCAGTGTAGAAATAATAGCAATGATTTGGGATAAAACATATAATATCAAATTCACCTAATATGACTGACAAAAGACCCAGTATGGAAAGCTGTTTCCTATAATTTCATGGCATATGTGTTTCAATTTTTAGATGACCTACCATTTCCCTGGTCCACTATTCTAATTTATTTGGAATAAATTCGTATTATTTCCTCATACAAAATGAGGACAAAATGATTTATTATCTAAATCATAGATGTGCAAGATAGGTATAAAATATACAATCGCATTGTATTTTTCTAGAAATTATTACCAGAAGATTCACATGGACTCACAATATCACTCGTTTAATTTCAATATGAATGTATTTTCCCAGGTTGTGGCCACACCAAAGATCATGAAGGGAATGTTTCTGTCTCTGTGTTTCGTTCTTTAACTAAGAGACATACCACATCACCTTGATCCTTCTGAGTGCCTCATAAAGTGGTGCTGCAAGGGCTGGAGTCTAGTATGAAACTGGCCTTTGCTGTGGAAATCACACATTCTAACAGAATTGCTAGTTTTACAATCATTCTGTAATAGGGAGCTTTCAGATTGAGGATTTTCACTGCTTGTGATGTGTGAGGCAGACCTCCAAGGGGCATGAAAGTACTCCTACTCTCTTGAGTCAGATGTGGGGGTGTCAGTGGCCAGCCCTGCCTCATAGAAATTCTTCAGATATTGATCTGAGTAGCTATGTACTCACAGCAGACACATTCAGATAGTATCAAACAGCAAAAGGTTAGATGATAGATATCTACCTAATCTATAAGGTTACATCAGTGTTGGAAGAATACAACAATAACACTCCTTTCCTTGAAAGAAAGGGCAAAATCCTCTTCTAGGCTTGAAAGAAAAGGCAAAATCCTCTTNAAAATATTTCTTTCAAGAAATTTCTAATGGATAGAAAGGGAGGCATTTTTCCATTCACCTCATGAAAGAAAGACTGTTAATCCTGTCTTCTCTCCATGTTAGTTCCTAATGAGAAGTTTAAGTTGCTCACTTTCAATTAACCGACTCCCTTCATAAACCAGGTAGCCACAAACTCTGCCAGAGTATAGTTGTCACACATGGCATTGCAAGAGGAACACTGTGGCATCTGCATTCTTCTTGACAGTCTTTCCTCTTTTTGGGCTTTAGAGAGCCTCAGCATCTATTTAAAAATATTTGGGCCCTATATATAGGTGAAAACCCCTTAGCCTTTAGTGTTCAGAGCTCTAGCTACCACTTGGGAAGTGTGAAACCAATCTGTTGTATTATCTTGACTTTCTTCAGACTTGGGATTTTTTACGTGTGCCATTGGAAAGAGAAGAGCCACTTTTGTAGCTGAGTTGGGGAAGGGCTGTGTCCAGCAGACAATGTCTGTAGAAATGAGTGCTAGAGCATAAGCAGAGGAAGAGAAGAAGGGGCTTTGTTATGGAAGTGGTGGCTGTTCCTCACAGAAAGTATACAAAAGTATACAGAAGTACTAGAGAGGTGGTTGGTGCCGTCCAAATTCTTTGGCCTGGGAAATAATGCATTGAATATTTTTAAGGAAAAAAAAATTGTGTCAAAAGGGGAATAGAAAATTTTGACAATGGTAATTCTGTGGCACCTCAAGGCTACTCGCACGTTGTCACCTCCAACAGGAAGTTAATTCAGAGCTTTCTGAGCAAGATAATTTAAAGCTAGCATTGCTACCTTCACTGAGCTCTGCAGACACTTCTCTTCATGCTATGCAAATTTAAGGATACTAACTGGTATTTTTTGTTGTAAGTGTTCCTTACTGCCTTGGATGTTCTTCTGGAGGTGCTTCCCCCTTTCAGGGACATTGTTGAAGAGAGTGTGCAGTTTCCATCAATCTTCGTGGCAGGTACATTTCACTTTGTGTGGTGTCCCAAAGGACACAGTTCCAAATACCACTGTACAAGAAAGCAGCACAGAATAGACCATACTGATTTTCTGCTCATATTCCAGGTGTGCCTGAGAGTCCCTGGACCATACTGTCAAGTCTGTTAAATGTAATTATTGGTATAAACCTGCTCACTGCCAGGCATAAATTTACTGCACTTGAGTAATCATCTTCACAGGAAAATGCTCAGAAATGCCTGAAAATCCCAGATACACAATAACACCCTGGTGACTTCCCTTGGCACAATCATTCAATTGACATCCGCAAGGCTGAAATCTTGGGAAGGATTTAGGTTTTTACTTTAAACTGAATACTTTAAAAGCTGAAATATGCTTCCTCCACTCTCTTCTGAAAGACGAACAGGACCACTGAGAGCTACCATATAGAAGTTCACTTGACACCCCACTGCTCAGTCAAGCATCTCCATGGAAGCTGTATCTCTGTGGAAGCTGTATCACCTCTCCTCCTCACCCCATACAAAGTCTGTCTCTGCTCCGGCCTGGTCATCTGCACTTACATATTGTGTTCATTGCCAGACACAAAGTGATTCCTGACAGACAGAAGGCAGTTTAGAAAAAGGCATTTAAGAATAGTTATGGTTTTAAAGTGAACTGATTTTTTGAAGAACAACTAAGAGTTAGGTATTTGCAGGTTGTCTGAAAAGCAAAAAGCTGGAGCATGACAATGGTCTAGAAATATTTGAAGAATGCAAATAGTCAAACGGAAAATTATTACCTCTATAGAGAAATTGTGGATCTGAATATGAAATAAAAATTGTAGAGCTTACAGCCAGGAAAATCCCATCTGAATGGAACAGACTCCCAAGGGAAAGTGCTAAAAACACCATTTGTGGAAGTGAAATGTTTAAAAACAATGTTGGGCTGCTTCCTATTTCTGTATACACAAGGGAACAATTTTTCATGGGCAAGGACATCGGCAACATGACCTGATAGACCTTTTCTACCACTAGATTCCAGGACTGAAATCCAAGACCTATATCCTGAACTATTGAAAACATGACTAAGGACAGCAGTGTTATGCTGATTTCTATCACTGGAAGATCTGGCCTTACCTCAATTTTTTAAAGAATAAAACTGGGAAACTAACTTCCTGCATCAATAAACCTGATTGTGATAAGTGTTGCATGCAAGGAAGTATCGGATACACTGAAGCTGTTCTGCAAAAACATTTTTCTGTTTGGAGGTACCACGAGACTGCCAAAAAAAATCAAGCCTAATCAGACTTGTTGGTGTTTAAAGATTTATAGTTCATTCTTAGCCAAAAGCTGTGGTAATTAGTACCACACCAGGGCCTGGACACAATTCATTTCTTTAAGGCATAAGTAGTAAAGTGCCACATGGAGTGGTTTTGCTGGGGTCAGATTTGGGACATTGTTTTCTGCTTGGAAAAAGCAATCCTATGTCATTCCTTCTTTTCTTTATGGAGACTATTTTATCTGTCACCAAACAGGAAATTGAGAGTGAAATAGCCAAAAGCATAGAGACTGGACCCAGGGCAACAGGGAACCCAGCAGCCAAACCTCCCTGCTACAGGAACAACCAACGCCAATGGAAGCTGCATAAGTCCAATTCATAAGTGCAAGCAAATTAATCCCAAAGCAAGCAAGAGAATGCTAACACGATTTATGGAACTTTAATTAAATAAATTTTTGCTTATGCCTCAAGAAGTTGAGTTGTCTGGAAACCTGGCCTTGATAAAACTCCCAACTGCTGCAAAAGGTGAGAAACACATGATCTTCCCTGAAAGGGGCTGCAAGTTACAAATAAGAAGTTAAAAAGCATTAAAGGAAAGCTTAATATAGCCATACAATGAAATCCAGTAAGCCAAATGTTAGTTGAAAGGATACATTTTGGGTTTGTGCCAAAAGCCATCTCCACCCTCCTTCCTCTAAAGATGTCCCTCACAGGTGGCTTGAATGTATTTTTGAGCCCCTGGTGGGGCTGTGGATTCCACACAAGATTTACTGCCTGAGTCATTCTTTGTGTAACTAATACATCCACAGATCAGGTAGAAAGTGAGATGCATCATTATGTTGCCTGAAGCCAGTGCAAAACGTGAGCCAATGTAATTATTGATATCTGAAGCCCAGTAGACTGAGCTGGGATGTAATATAAGCCTGAAACACAAAACCAGTAGTGACAATGTCACTGCAATTTCTGAGGCTGCTTCCTCACTCCCATAGTTCCTGTAGGAAATGGACAATGGGAAGCTCTCCTGTCATGTGGTAGTGGGAGATGCCTGATTGACACTCATCCCTTGTTGATACAGGAGAGAAAGTATCATGGGTCAGGGAATCAGGGCATAAGTTTACTGAGGACCTTGATGTGAGACAGCATATCACCTTTATCAGCTGACTGGCTGGCTGAGGTGGAACACAAAAATTCCAAGGCTGTGTTTCCAGCAGCTGTAGATCTTTCATCCAATGGCATTTTTCATGCACAGATGATGTGCATAAAAGGCTTGAAGATGTTTGAGTCTTCTGAAAAATGTTAAGGGTTCTGCAACCCTGCCCATATAATCAACTTCTTTCTGTATTTTGTGTAGCACTTTGGAAGAGGTTCTACTTTTATAGTTCCTGTACTTTTCTTATAAAAGCAGAATTTACCATATTCATCTTCCTTTATCACACAATATAGCTGTAGAATTTATTTTACACAAAAGGGTGCCAAGTTATTTTTTAGGAAAGGAGATTTGAAATTATTTGAGAAAATATGAAATAAAGGAAAAATATTTAAAAGATGGAAGAAAGCTTGATTTCTGACCTCTTTTTCAGTTTCAATTAGAAATAATAAGGGTTCAAGAGACAAGAAAAAGAATATTATCTCCAAACCTTATCAGCATAGGACAAAATTCCAAGAAGTCTGCACTTAGGATGTATCTCTGATGGGTATGTATGGACACTCTGAGGATCAGAAGCTCTGAGCGTCCTGATGAGTAATGCAAAAGCAGTTCTGGTGGTTTGGAACAATTTCTACTTTGCTGGGTCATTATAGGATATAAACTATGATTGCGAAAAAGTTTTGCATGACTCTGCTGCCTTTCTATGATTTCCTGGCAGCACTGAGCTGGTTTGATCTGTAAGAGGAGAGGAGGGCTGCCACAGAATCCAGAGTATTCTAGGGAGGGAAGGGAAAATCCCCTCCTTGATTCATCACTTTCTTACGCCTGTTCTTTTTGTGACAGCAGCAAGCAATGACTCCTACATGAGACAGCCTGACAAGAATTTAGTGTGTAAAAGGTTCATTTCGCAGGTGTGTGCCTTAGCCAATGACTACCTAGGGTAGTCTGCAGAATACAGACCTAAATCCTGCACAGTAGAGCTAATATTAAACTGTTCTCCTGACTATTGCTGTTTAAATCAGTCAAACAAATGCATAAAATTTAGCCTAGAATATTTTACACATTACTGAGTTGACCACAGTTTGTTCATATTCCTTATGGCTAGAGCTGGAGGCCCATGAAGAGTTCCTTTAGTTATCGTTACCTCTCTTTAATAGTACATGCCAAGGATAAATTATATTCAGCCTCTGTTTTCCCCCCACATTTGTGGAAGTGACATAATTTACCTACTCTTTAAAAGCAATTAGAAGATGATTTATTATCTGCTTTGAAAAAAAATAAAGCACTGAATCTGTGCAATTTTTCCCCAGAAGGACAAAGATTCACTTTATGAGATTTATCAAACTAGAGACTGTTCAAAAAATAGAATTAACTTCAAAAGTTGTATATTACTTTCTAATAAGATTTGACAGGATTCTCCTGAAGCTCAAGATTCTCACACTTCAGATCTTGTGAATCTCATCCTGAAACCATTCCAGCTTGGAAAGAAAGATTGGCCCATTCCAGAAGGAGTCTGAATTGCAGTGGTCCTTCTTTCTTCACTGACCCCTGCAGTTGGACGCTGTGGTACGCTGTGTACAGCATAGTTATCAGCCATGGATTTTGTATAACGGAGGAATGACACAGCTTTTGGGGCTGAAAACGGATACTCCACTCTTAGCTGTTTGCAGCCCTGTCTGAGAATGGCAGAGGAGAAAGCAGTGACTGCTTGAGTGCTCTCTCTTCCCAGAGATTGCCAACTGCTGTTGCAAAGTGAAGGTCCCTTGTGCCTGCACAGATAAAAAAACCCCCACGTCTCTGTTGCCACCCTTGCCCCTGACAATCACCCAGCCCTTCCTGTGGCAGGAGAGAAATGAAAAAAGGAATATTTTTTATTCTAAATGTAAGATGAGCTCTTTAGGAGGTTGAAAACTTCAGAGTGTATTTCACACTTTCCAGGAGGTCACAGCAGTGGAAGTCCATATGGATTCAGTGGTGTTGCTGTCTATCCGTGCAGTGTTAGAGACTGGCATTGAGTCTGGTAACTACAGACCATGAGACTAAAACTTCAATATCCCTTTTTTTCAGAACAGAGCAGTCACTTGAACTTCAGCCTGTTGAAACCAGCTCACAAAGAGGTCGTGCTGTCTGCTCCAGTGTGGGAAACTGTGTCCCTGTCTCAGTGAAGCTGAGAGATGTTTCACACCATATACAGTACAGTATATAGTAAGTTTAATACAGAAGCCTTTGAAACATTTGTTTTCATAGGTGTTTCATGAAAATCTGTTAAGACAGGCTGCAACATCAGTTTTCCTTGAAACAATATATAAATATGAGCATGAACTCAGAAGGTATACTCCTGGGAAACTCTATCAGTGATGTTGTCTCCAACCTACCAAGACTATTCCCTGTGGAAGCAAAAAAAAATCTGCATAAAACATGCTCTAATATATGAGTATAAAAAAGGAAAGATCTACTTATTTGGCATCTCTAATAAGGGAACAAAATATATTTGGAAAGGAAGATCAGACCTTCCATGCCCTTTATCTTAATCTTTCTCTACTACACTTCCTTTTTATTTCTCAGTCCCTTCCTTAGCTCAGAAGTCTTATCTTCACTTGTACTGTATCTTCTGTGACTCAGTGTCAGGCTCAAACATAAGGGGTGTCTTCAACCCTTAGTATCAAATCTCTTCTTGAAGCTAACTCCTGCCACCAAAGAACCATGGAATTATTAAAACTGGTATTAATTTAATAAGTAACATTCTTCAGCTGCACTATATATCTGTCCACCTGTCCTAAAGGCAAAATAAATGTGTAAGCTTAAACCAGCACCTTTTAGCTTACACCTAGGTGTCCTGAGAACACATGTGTAGCCAGTCATGGTGGCTTGCCAAACCAGCACATTAAATTGCAGCTAATTGCATCCCCATCCTATAAAGTGAAAACTAATTTCTTAAATCAGACTTGGTCAAGCAAGATTTCCTCTTCCTTTCTAATCACATAGAAATAACAGTTTAGTACTAGTGCTTTACCAACAGAAACAGGTGCAGACTGAGTGGAAGTTTGAATTTCAGACTCATACATCTCTTTTATTTTTACTGTGATAATTTCATTGAGCTCTACTGGGTACACAATAAGGTGGAAATTTTTTCTGGATTTACGAAAGAGACATCATTCAGTCTCAAGAAGTAGGTCTGAATAAATGTGAGTCTGCAAACACTGATATGACATAAAATTTCTCACCAACAAAGAGAGATGGATATTTCACACAAGTAAATATTTAAAGCAAATAGTATGCTAGATCACTGTGTGGAGAGATCTGACCCAGCTCTAAAGAAACTAATGCAGGCCCCAGGAGCTTTCTACTTAATGGCTTCATGCTGACTCTCCTATCCAGGTCTCTATTTGGTGCTAGCTCAGATAACACAAAACTGTGCAGCCTGAATGTGGCCTTTAAGAACAGAACTAAATATTTATAGATCTTCATTCAGACTAAGACTTCATTGTAATTCAACTTCAAAAGACTCTTTTCTTATAAACCTCTCAAGAATTCCAGGACAAAAAATAAATTTTCTGGAAAAGGTAAATTCTCTTAGTTTCACATTAGATATCATCCTTTGTGAATGTGCTTTCACCTAGCAGCAGATAGTTTGAGATGTCATTGCCATTAAAATAGATTCTGATATATAATCTTGTACATTAACAAGCTGTGACAGTTATAATGACATGGGAAAGTGAAAAATGCTGTCTGATATTTGAATTGAATTTTCAGTTTGTGAATGTAAATTGAGTCTCCTTGTTTACTTGAGCTTGAACACCCAGCCTATAGCTTAGATTAATATCTAAAGCAGACTCATCAAATATTTAAAAGATATTAACCTATTCCTTCTTTACTGAAGTTAGCGCAGTTTCAAACAATGTTCTTCCTCATTTCTCATGAAAGCTCCAGTGCTTCCACTTCATCAAAAAAGTATTTCAAAGTGTTGCAATCCTACACAGTTCTAGTGGGATCAATTCCATTTATTACTTTTGGCCATCTTCCTCCTTACTTATTCACACGACTGAAAAGCAATAAACCAATTTCAAGTTAGGCAGCTCAAAACTAAACTGAGATTGATGGTCAAGCATAACTGAGAAGCTTTCAGAGCTGCTAGTGATTGACTGAGATTAGATTTGTTTAAATGAAGGGAAGATATTTTTGAGTGACTTTTCACAGACATGATTTTATGGTTCATTTAAAAACTTTAATTAATAATTATAACCAGGTTGATATGCTTGCTCCACCACTTTTCTGGGAACTTCAGTTATCCCAGTTGACATAAGAAATGGATCCAATAAATGCGATATTCTGAAAATAACGGGAAGTGGTACAGGACATAAATTTTAGCTCTACTGTTTGAAATACGAGTCATTGTGTTATTTAATTTTTTCATTACATCAGTTTTCTGAAAAGAAAATTGCATCTTTTCCAGGTAAATACCAATAGTGCTTGATATATTATGATTTCCACAAAGTTATATGGAAGATCAAAATGTAGAACAGATGAAAGGGAAAAGTTCTTTTTGACTGGTACTTTCAACATAGTGCATCTTGGATTTGGCCTCATTCTGTCACTCTGAAGAACATAAATATTACTGAAGAAAACAGACTAGTGATATTCTTCAAAATTGTATAAATATATTCCATATTACCTTATGTATATGCGACTCTTGATCTTCCTCTACTGCAGCACTGGTGTTATTGTTACCATATGGTTGGCCATGTGCCTTCATTTACCGTGGTTCAGTGGTCCAACAAACAAGAGGGAAAAAGATTGGAATCACATTCAGTGCATGTAACTGATGAAATAAGGATATGTAACAGAAAAAGCAGTAAGCCAAAGGAGAAAAACCTTCTTCAATGAACATGAGCACACGCCAAAAAATAAGGAATTTCACTTTTTTATGACAATTCTAATTTGTGAGCAAAATCCAGTGGCTATAAGGACAATATGTATTTAATGCCTTCCCTCTAGCTCTTAGGTTCAACGTTTTTGGCTTTGCTTTACAAGAATTACTCGATGAAGGAATCACTTAGGGTGATGAAATATACAATATACCGATGCCTATCCAGTGATATATAACAAGGCTTGTCTGCATTATGTAATTCTTTGGTCTATGGATTAATCCTGGCAGCTGTTTTCTAGAAAATATCAACCCTTGGTGGATCATGTTGAATCATTTACCTTGAAGTACGGGTTTCATTGTCGTTCAACTAAACAATAATACTTTGTTTACTTAGCTGGATTCAGGCAGTGTAAGTTACCCAGGGTATCTGCAGAGTGAATTTTAGAGTATTATCTCCGTGAAACAATTTAGACAAATGCACGAAATGCACGTCTGTATTCCTTTAAGACTTTGGGGTGAAATAAGCTCAGTTTACCACATCTAAACATTATGTTGCAACTATACCCACTTCCTCTCATCATTTCCCTCTAGTTATCCCTCAAGCCAACCAAATGTGCTCATCTGAAGCTAACAGAAGATTCTAATAAAAACTACGAATGTGCCTGTGCTATACTAGTGCAAGACTGAGCCAGAGGACATTCACTGTAAAATCCTTTATTGCCTGGGTTTAAGAGTTTGGATATCTCTTACATGGTTATTTTCGGTGCATCAGTTTGGCACTAGGACTTACTGCCATGTATCCCAGAAGACTATCCCATGTATAAAAGAGCCTCTCTAAACACTGACTTGCAATATGTAGAGGGCACATATTTCTGTTGCAGAAAAAATGTTTGAGGAAACGCCTTTTTAGGGAAGGGTGAACACTGAACTTGGGTGATATGTGCATAGAAGACTGCAGAGATACAATTACGGATGTGATTGCTATACGGAGAACAAATGCATAGGAGTAACTCATAAATAAAATAGCTAGCACAGGAAAATAGGCTTGTATAATTCTGAAAAGGCCCATGGCCAAACTGGGGTCCAGATACTCTGTGCAAGAGAGTCCAGAAGAAGTAAAGAAACATCAGGACACCAAAATATAATGGCTGTCTAGTATTTAAATATCTGGACAGCCTAATACCTTCTTCTCTTCTAATATGATTGCCAATAACAAGGAATAAATTGTATTTGTCTGACGCTCATCTACAGTTTCCTGAAGAGGGGATGTGGAGAGAGTGGTGCTTATCTCTTCTCCCTGGTATGCAGTGATAGGAAGTGTGGGCATGATTCAAAACTACACAATAGGAGGTTCAGACTGGACACTGGGAAGCACTTATTTACCAGGAAGGTGGTCAAACACTGGAACAGGCTTCCTAGAGAGGTGGTTGGTGCCTCAAGCTGGTCAGTATTTGAGAGACATTTGAACAATGCGTTAACAACATGCTTTAACTTGGTCAACCCTGAATTGGTCAGGGAGATGAACTAGATGATACTTCTCAGTCCTTTCTAACTGAAATAGGCTATTCTATTCTATCTACTTATCCCTACGTAGTTCTGAGAAAAGGCAAGGCCATTCTGGACATGGAAAACAGCTCAGAGGCATTAGTACTTAGAAGATTTTATTACAGTCAACATTTGGTAGGATGAAGACAAAGGAATATCATGGTAGAAATTCTCTGCAGTGCTTCCTATTGTTTGCGGAACATCTGAAGAACTAGAGGTGAGTATTTTTGCACATGACTCTGCCAGGTTAGCAGGGAGTTGCTAAATGGGGCTGTACAAACTAGAAATGAACCCCCTGACACTGAAGCAAATTTAAAGAATGTAAGAGATGTAATGACTACTGTAGGCCTTGACTTCCTCACTAAACACGCTAATGTTTGCAATTAATGAGTAAAAAGGTCTGTGTTATTTTTTGAATGTCATTTGTCCATGGGACCTAAGTGTCTTGTATGCGTTCCACATAGAGTGGGGATAACAAAAGAAAAGGCTGCTGTAATTCTTAGGTAGCTGACCACTGTCTGTGAGTTTGAGTTGGCCAATGTTTTTTCTCCCCTGTTTTCTGTATGTATACTGTTGTTACTTACGAATATTTGTTAGCCTCTTGGTCTCCAAGAAACTAATATAATCCAATAATTTCATGCAATATTTCTCCATATGTATATTTAACATGTATATAGACTTCCATATGTATATGTACATTTGCTTATACTTTGCAAGCAGACACTGCTATGGAGAACAATATATGTTTTTAAAGATAATGAGAAATGAGAACTGAAGCAGTATTAAAGGTGCAACAGCTGGGTATGACAATTTGGGGATGCTAAGCAGGTAAGGCCTAGGGCCATAGAAGAGAGGTGCTCAAGTGTTAGACTATGCAGATAAAGAACATGGAGTAACTGCTGGCTTTTGGTTAATGAAGAGCTCAGTTTCGTTTTCTGAACCTCAGCCAAAAATGCCAGAGACTCCTACATTGCACTATGAATATTGAGGAGCAACAAAACACAAACTCATTAAACTGAGGCACCACAAGGAAAGTAAAACAAAGAAGGGAGCCACACAGGAGTCCGGTAGTCCTGATGTTGTGCTCTATTTTACAGTAAAATTTAGCAAGTTCAGTTTTTGGAGGTTCCTACTGAAAATTTAAGTTACTCCAACTTTTGCTCCCACCTGGCAACACAGAACACTAAGTTATACTACCAGGATGCATGAGGATAAACAACATTTCCATGCATGCAGACACTGTGTTCCAAGACCGAAGACAAGTAGCATGACTGGGGAAAAGAAGAAATCCTAGACAACTTGGAAGGACCTGGAAAATCAACCACAGAGAATGCTATTAAGTCTTACCCCATCCTTAACCACAACTCCAGTTCTCCCCAGTCACAGGGTGTGCTGTTTCATTTCCTCTTTTGCAAATAGATGCCTTCAGAAAAGAGAGAAGGAAATCACCAAATAAAAAGTATAATCCACATTAGGGTCCTAAATCCCTTTTCTACCCACATCTTCACTTCAGCAGTGTGCTGGATATGCTCTTACTTCTCCTCTTCGTGGACATAAATCTGATATTCCTGGCTGCGCATGTCCTGCTTGAAGTAGAAGGGGAATTACCTCCTAAAACTAATTACAATCTGGGAAATAAAGGCACTTCATTGGCAAATGAGAGCTCTGGGATTGAAATGTCTTACTCTGAGGGATCAAGAACCTCATTTAACTTACCTTATGTAGCTCTGGGGCAGAAGGCAGCTGCTTCCTCCTCAGCTTGGTTGGGTCAAAGTTTTTTTTAAGAACAGCTACCATGAGTTGTCACACTGTAAACTATAAGCATGGACTTTTAAAATGAAAAATGTGAAGTAAATTTGTATTTCTCTTGCACAGGATTGGCGCTTGCAGTATTTCCTGAGGCTTCCACTGGGTCGTTGGTGAAAGCCCCAGACACTTTCTTTTCCTCCCTTGGAAGGTAAATTGCATAGTAAAACAGGTTTTATTTTCAGACAGTCACTAATTTTATATAATATTTAATGCAAAGTTACTTTAATTTCACATTTGAATGATGTTTCCAACAACATCTTCATTAAGCTTCTCTGGTTAAATATACTTTTATTTCTATTATTATTGTTTCTGTTTCAGGGATTGGTGAATCACTACTTGTTCAGGCCTCCATTTTCCAAATTTGTTTCTTACCAAAAATCCTAGAACGGCTTCACTGGGAACTGAGGTGAAAATTCAGTTTCTGTAACTGGTGGTATGACTGGGTGGATCCTGCCTTGAATCCCCTGTTTCCTAGACATAGTTCACACCCACATTAGAACAACCTCACTCATGCAAGCATGAAGTGAGTATTTCCCCTGCCAAGAACGCTGTGTGACCATGGAGGAATGGGAGGAATGAGTCCTCTTTCACACTCGATTTGGTAATCTGCTACCAAGAGGCAATATTTGCCACTGAAAAATGCCTTACAGTAACAAATCACTCAGATTCCTGGGAAACTAGTGCGAAAATCTGCTATCAAAGAAGACTGTGTATCATATACTGTCATGTGAGTACTCTCCCTTTCATTCTGTGAAACTGCGTAAGCGTGGCAAACAAGTAGCCATTGTGTAATATTTCAGATATAATGTCATGTTTCGAAACTCACTCAAGACACTTTCTACTTGCTGGATTTCATCCTACAGTTTTACTGAACTATTATTAGGAAAACACGCTGAAACTTATATGAAAAAAATTTAATGTTCTGTTCTTATTCTCTGATAAATTCTTTATACATCTCAAGATTGTACAAGTAGGTGCATGTTGAATTCTCTATTAAATATTTTGAGTTCTTTTGGGAGAAGAATTCAACAGCATACATTATTCATCAGTGTTTCAAGGGAAAAAAAAAGAAACTAAATAGATTCTGAGACATCCTAAACACAAAAGACTGACTATCCTGTCTAGTGAAAGGTCTGGGGAACCCAAACAGATATTGCCTCCCATGCACCTGAATAACTCATAATAAAGTTTTCCAGCCACAAAAAATAATGGGATGTGGAATTAACCCTCACTACAAGCTAGTAGCCATATTTGAACCTGTATCTTCCCAAACAGAATACCAACATGTTCAGAGAGAGGAGCGACTTTACCAGTTTTCATTTTGACACTGAGGGTGTTATTGAGCTTTAAACACCTTTTCAGCTTGTGATACGCAGAGATGCTTAGTAACTTGGAGCACTACAGAGCCTAAAATGAAAATGCACAGAAGTGGGAAAAAATCAAACTACTGTGTATCCTAAATGCTTAAGTTATATTAGCTTTACCTGTTGCTGAATCAGGATCTGCTTCTTCATTGTTTTTTGAGATAGACTCATCAACTGGCAGTGAGATAAATGGGGCAGTCAAAGCCTTTCAAGAATATCTGCACTCAGCTGATAATTACTTTGACAGTTAACATCTGCCCTGACATATTAGAGGACTGGTTAGTAAGCTGGATTGTGCCAAAAGGGGTTATGAGTACAAATGATGCTTTGTGAGTATCAGGAAAAAACTAAGTTGAAGTTTTATTCAACTACAGGAGGTAATTGTGTATAAAGTGTATATTATAGCATTTCAACCTAGAGGCAGGTTGCTGCCTTCTTTTTCTCAGAGGAACCTGAGGATATCAGTAATTTTCACAACTGGGAGAACAGGGGAAACAGCAGTGAACACATAGTTCTATTCTGCTTTAATGTAGATTGTTAGATTCTGCTATTATTTATCTGTGTTTTTATTTAAAATATTTATCTTCCTGTTACATTCATAAATTCTGCACTCATCTGACTTTTGGAAATGAGTTGACAAGTCATTGTCAATTGTAATGAAGAAGAGTTCCAAACCCATTGGCAGATCATAATTCAAGGGAAAAACAAGAAAGGAAACTCTACTGATCTGGAGAAGTGTTTAACCTTTATGAATGCACTGGACAGCTCTCTTTAGATATTATTTCTTCATCACTTTTTAACTATCGCATGATCCTAAGTACCAGATTTTACCTCTTCATGTGACATCATGCAGAAATATTCTGTCATGTGGTATCAGGGGCTGCAGGGCCCTTCAAGAAAGAAGGCAGGAGAAAGTGATGAACTAACACAGTCTGTCAGTCTTGTAACTTACTGTCTGAATATGTGTAGGATGTTCCTGAAGAAGAACAGCAACCACAATTGAGCCACAGGTTCATTTCATAATTCTGATGAACTCCTGGGCTGGTGTTCCCCACTGTTTTGAGGTAAGTGTTATATGATCATAGTCCTGTACTCAAAAGGGAAGCTGTCACTTTTTTGTACTTGAATACACAGACAGACAAAAGGTAAAGATGAAACAGAAGCATAGGAGACACGTGACTTGTCTAACATCATTTGGAAGCTGCAAATAAATGCCAAGTTTCATCATAAAGTCTGTGGCCGCCAGATCATAAAATGGCGAGTTGACCTTGGCTGGCTGCAAGGAGCCCACCAAGCCCACCTCTCACTCTTCCTCCACAGCAGGGCAGGGGAAGAAAAAAAGATGAAAAACTCGTGGGCTGAGATAAAGGCAGTCTAAGATAGAAAAGCAAAGGCTGTGCACAGAGGCAAGGCAAATGAAAAAATTTTATTTTCTACTTCCTGTCAACAGGAGATGGCCATCCATTTCCTAGGAAATAGGGCTTCAGTAGTCATTGTTCTTATTATTTTAGAAGACAATTCCTTAACAATGAATGCTCTCCCCTCCTGCTTTCTCTTAGCTTTTCTTTTTATTTTTTGCTGAGCATGATATCGTGTGATATGGAATATCTCTTAGGTCAGTTTGGATCAGTTGTCCTGGCTGTGTCCCCTTCCAACCTTTTGCTCACTCCCAGCCTACTGGCCAGTGGGAGTGGGGTGGAGATGGAAGGAACCTGCATGCTATGGGAGCAATGCTTGGCAGTAGCCAAAATACTAGTGTGTTCTCAACCCCATTCTAGCTACAGCTACAAAGCAGAGTACCGCATGGGCTGCTAAAGGGAAAGTTAACTCCATCCCTGCCAATTGCCTTACACACGTTAAACAAAATGTACACCTTGAATCATATTGGAGCCAACAAAATATATTAACAAGGAGACAAAGAAAACAGAAGATAATTGGAGTGAGGGAAGGATGGAGAAGTTGATTCAATTTACTTTGATACTGTCCAGAAAATAATTCCAACAAACAAACAAATGCTACAGGTTGAATATGATTTTGGACAACAGTTTTCCACCTTTTTTTTTTCCAATATGCTGAGACTTCCCCTATTGTTAAGTGCATCTGTACTCATTTGTAGGACACATTTCAAAATCTGTTTCTAGACTGGGCCCAACGGAATGACACCAAATTTAAGAATAGAGAAGTAGCTTCCTGCTGGGGCTGCATTTGTATGCTCATGACTTAGCCCATAGTCCTCTGTTCTTCTGCAGCCCAAGGCAGCCAGCCCAGAGCCAGACACAGCCCTGCAGAGCACAGCCTTGGCCTGTGGCCCCCAGGGCTCCTGTCACCCCAGCCATCTCTGGTATAATGATTTAGCTCATTGTGTTTGTATGGGCAACATATAAGCTCATTGTTCTTGTATGTTTATATAGTCCTTTCCCAAACTCATGAACTTCCTGTAATCAATTAATTAAATTTTTGTTTCACTTAATTTGTGTTTTTGTGCTGTGACTCTAAGAGGTTCAACAGGGAGTTTGGCGCCTCAGAGGAGTTGAAACTAAAAACAACAGTGAGTTGCATTCCTTCCTTCCCAGTCCCAGATTGCTCTGTTGTGTGTGGAGCCACCTGATATGGCTCAGTCTTGATGGCTGCAGCTCTAAGGAGTGCTCCAGATGGACTTGATGGGGAGGAAGGAGTTTTCTTCAAACCCAGCTCCAGTGGAGCTGAATGGGTAGGATCCTGCCAGAGGCAAAATTATTCCAAATCCTTTACCATGCATAAGAGAGCACACTTTACAGCTTTTGACTTTTTAAAGCAGAGTATATGTAAAGTAACCAAGTGGGAACACAAGAAATACATTTCAGGTATGTACATATTTAGACAAGATAATAGTGAAGATTATGATTCTCTGACAGCAATGTCTTCAGGTTATGCCAAAAAACATGCACGTATGGAAAAAGAGCTCTGTCCAATGTTAAATTGAGACTGAAGTTGCAGGACAATTTGTCCTGCTGTCAGCCTGTTACCTTTTCAGTTGTTCCAGGCTGCAAGGGCAGAATTGAACAACTAAATATGTGGGTCTGAACATGCAGGATTTAAAAATATCACCCCATTGCCTCATCTTAGCATTATGAAGTGAAACTTGTTTTTCTGGAGATAGTAAACACCTGCAGAAGCCATTGTCTCCAATGAAAACTCAGACTGGGACAATATTTGATGTGTCAAGTCTAGCATAGTGAAGTTGAGAACCCCGAATTAGTAGGCTCTTCTCCCAACATTTGGCCTAAGGGTCAGTATTTCTAGGTTTTCAAAATCCTAACCTATTTCAGCAAGTATGTTACAGCCCTTGGTTAAATAGAACTTTAAAAACAAATAGGGTACATTTTTAAATAGGCAAGGGAGAAAAACAGTTTCACTCAAATATAAGAGATCGTAAAGATCAGGAAAAGCTTTAAGGAAATATTTGCATATGTTTACCTGGAAGGCACATGAATTCAAGTATATAACCTAGTAAACTCTAAAAGTATGATAAAACAGAGGAAGGTATACTTTCAATGAACTCATATGAAACAAAACTGAGGCAGATTCGTTTGTGTAATTAAAGCAGTCCACAGAAAAGGAATAAATATATATCCTACAAGAATTATCAGAGCACCCCAGGTAGCAGGTCACCTCTTTGTATGGGTGTCACTGAGAAATATGTACAGAACAAGCAATAGTTGCAGGATACGCTAATGGCCCTCCCTGACACAAATAAGGACTGAGGCATTGGCATGAATTTATACCAGAATAAAGAAACTCTGTTCATGCTCACTGCTTCAGAACAGATGGAAGTTATTGGCTCACCTAAATTGCTTCTCCGCTTGCACCGTGTGTTGCACAGAAGAACTGTACTGCTGTTTTTCTAGGAAAATAACATGTTGCAATATGCAATAGCAGTCTAAGTGCATCGATGGGGTCATTTGCGATTCAGGTGTTTGCAGTTAACTGTTATGCTCTTTATGAAAGTTTCCAAGCAAATGAAAAAGGATAATTATTTTTCACAAATTTTGTTGGTTTTTTTTTTTCTTTCAGCGAGGGGTTTTCAAGTCAAATTGAGTTTTAAAGGAGGATTGTTACCATAAAGATTTATAGAGGGTCAGTTCCAAATATTCCTATTTGTAATGAATTAATATGTGATCTGGCTGATGTTGTGGGCCTTGTTTACAGCAGCACTGTAGAAGAACATGGGTGTTTCAGTGAGTCATGAGCTCAGAATTAGATTTTCACATAATGGACCACAACAACAGAGAGTGAGGTTTGGACAATGCCTGTATTTACAGACAAGAATTTGTGGTGACTGGTATGTAGTAGCTGCTGGTTGTGCATAATCAAAGTGCAGTAAATAGTATCTAACCTGAATTTTTCTACTTGTTGGAACACTTGAAATGGGAAGAAAGGTAATTGGAAAGGAGCCCTTTCTCTTACCTATCTGCAGTTATAGGATTTGGAGACAACAGAAATTGCTTATGCAGGAGGAAAAGACTGAAGCACTGTAAAAGACAGAACGTACGAAGAGTGACAAGGGGCAGAAAAACAATGCTGGAGGACCAGACTTCAACCAGAGGAGGTTTCAGAGTGCTGAAGAAACAAGCCCAGGGAAATACATACCCCTCAGTTCTGTGTGTTTTTCTTAAACTACTCAGGACAGACATCTACATGTGTTTTATATTCCAAATACATACTGTAATCAGGAAGACTGGCACCTTAAGGGTAAAACTCACCTTATGGGTGAGTTTCAAAGATGGAAATTTAAGTTGCAGGCAAATTTGGGGAACGGAACAGGTTTCAGGGCCAAGGGTGGCAGTTTCCTACGCAAGAAGGCAAAACCTACCTTGGGTGTTAAACTGAACTGTAGTCTTTTGAGATCCAGGAGCAAATTGGACAAATAGATATATGGACTGAGACCCAATACAACAGAGTGGTGGGGGCACAGTCAGAAAGACCTTCACAGTAAGGATGGAAGATGCCACTGGGTCTTTCTGTATCCATTTAAGCATCTGAAGCCTTCTACTCCTCCACCTATGGCCTTGTGAATAACTGTGTTAAATGCTTCTGGGAAACCTGGCAGTGGTCCTAGCAGGGCAGGCCAGCTACTGGCCACCATCACAGGGGACATCAAGCATAAGTGCTGCTGGGTCATGTTTGGGTCTGAACTTTGCTAATGTGTTCTACACTCTGACTCAGTTTTACAGCACTTTCTTAAGAGGGAACTTTACTCTTGGTACCTGTCCCATGACTACTAGAAATAGTTGTGCTGTATGAAAGTTTTCAGATTCCTTGTATTTTTCAGTTTTTTCTAGTTCATTTACCTTCTCCTCCTCCCTTATTCAGTGCTGCCAAGTACCTTTGCTTCTCATTGGATAAATAAGCAGAACCAGATGCCAAATGAGGCTCAAGGGGACCAGGGAAGCTCAGCTGCCTCCCTCTAACCCTGAACAAGGCAGTTGATGCACACCTCCCCTTTCAGAAGAGAACTGAGGTTTTGTTACATTTTGGAAACCAATAGCAAAATCTGTTCAACTACAGCTTTACCCCATGCCACCTCCAAACATTACATGGCTATTTGAGTGATCAAAACAAAAGCAAAATAAATTAAGAACAAGAATCATCTCTGCCCTATTGAGAATTTCTATTAAAAATTGGAAGCCCTTTCTTTTACTGATGCTTCAGGCACGCCTGCAACAATAGAGTTGGAAACACTTTCTGATCTAAACCCAAAGGCATAATTGTCCCGTTGAAGTCAAACAGTGGGGCGATTTCTGTTTGGTTTTAGTTAAAAAAAAAACTATTGTCTATATATATTGCAGTTAGTAATATGATATACTTTTTCTTAAGTGTGTTATTCCATACTTACATAGCAAGGAGGCATTTTAGTAAACCCTCATTTAGCTGAAAGAGGAAAGCAGGATCGTTTCCTTTTCTGCTAAAGGGGACTGATTAGTGCTTATGCTGAAAACGTCAATAAATCTTCAGTTCATTCTTTCCAATTCCTTATGTTCTGTTTCCCAAAGGTTCTGGGTTTACTGTACAAGAGGAGTGCATGGGGTCCTTAAACAACTTTAAGCACTTTTGCAGTTTGAAGCTGGGGGGTAATGTTTTTTGGGCCTTCTTCCCTCAACCAATTTCTTTCAAACATTGCAAAAAGGTTGCATGCGGCACCTTCCTTTAGCGAGGCTGTTTACACGGTCTGCTGTTAATTCATAGTGGCAAACTATTTCCCTTTTGTTCTTCCACAGCTCTAAACTCGAGGGATCATCGAACGTGCTGCAGACAAGAGTGGTTTCATCCACCCTGATTTGCAACACAGCTGAACTATTGCAACTTGAGGAACTTCCTTGTGTTTCTGCACCAAAGTCTCCTGAATGCATTACTACCAAAGTCTTCCAAAAGTCAGGTGAAACATTTAAACCTTTGCCACGGGATATCTGGTTTCTGCTGTGATGTGAAATGAGAAAATGCTGTACTCAAACAGTCGATGCTCAGTGATCCGTCGGCAATGTGTATTAAGCAAGGCTTTGGTTGGCAGGTTTGAACAAAAAACATTCCCTCTGATCGACTGGGGATCTCTGGAACCTCCTATTTACTTTTGTCCTTCTAAGACAAGATCAGGCACTGTCTTGGACCAGATCTGAAAAGGGTTGATTGGTGCATGTGGGAATCATTTGTATGTCTTGGTGTCTGCTGAAGACTTCAACCTGCCTTCATGCTCACTCTCCCATAGAAATATAAAGGCATAGAAATATACAGGATTTTTAATATGGTGGAATTATATAAGATTCTAGGATGCTGAAGAATCCTTGCATCTAGCCTTGCCCTATTTGCATGGCCACTGAGTATAACAGCATGCAATGCTAGCTGTGCAGCAGATAGAGGGAATTTCACTCCTGACATGAGTTTGGTTACCTTTGTGCTAGTTCCTGCAGGTTAGCTCCTGCAGAAAAGCCCAGGGCAGTGGCAGCCAGATGCAAGGTATGTCCCGGCTCATGCCCTGGGCTCAGAAATCTGAACCACCACATCTCTCCCCCAGCAGTACACACGTCAAGCATGACCTGGTCTATCAAACTCTCTTTTACTTCAAGAGTACATTTAAAAGTGGTCAGGCTGGCACAGGGTATGCCTTGAGGGATAGCGCTTCATGGCTGCTTTTGTACTGCAATACTTAGTCACGCAGCATGTTTTTGTTTATAGTTGCAAAGTTTACAATTGAACCATATGGAGCAGATTTTGTTTTACTTTAGTTTATCATCAGAAATCAGCTCCTCGGCTCTGAGCCCAGCTGATTTCATATTCTGTTGGTTTAAGGGAAGTAATGTAGAATTCAGTGTCTTTATATCCAGGCTCTTTAATAGGCATAAACAAACAGAAAAACATTGTCTAGCATGAGTGGATGTTTATTCAGCCCTGTAGAATGGTAAAGCATATCGCTATAAAAACCACACTATAAAAATAATCTGAGTTGTGATTGTTCTGAGGAATCCTGCAGCACTTACACAGTATGAGATAGAGTTATCTTTATTTAACCAGCACTCAAAACATGAATGCAAAATTGACTGAAAAATATTAGATAAGTTGTTATGGTAGCTGTGTAAATGCAAAATCCAGCAGCGTCAATAGCAATTTCAGGGCTTGTAAAGGAAGTTTTTAATTCCAGAGGCAGAAAGAATTTGTCTTCCATCTCTGAGGGATTAAATGGTACTCAGATTATCTGCAAATGACCTTAATACTCCAGAAACATTAGGTAGTCACAACATCTTGTGGCCAGTCTCACTTGATATTCTAGCTTCCATCATGGTCAAGGCCAGGTATTTTGGATGAAGATGCCCAGCACAGGAAGATTTTTGTTTCGTTTTCCTGTGCTCTATCACACAAGAAGACGCTTTTTGTTTGCTTAGTGATTAAACAGTCCATAAAAAAGAAACTTTTAGCAGCTTTAAAACATTTGCATGTGTCAAATATTTTACTCTTGATTATATCTGATAACATTTTTTAGTATCCCAAAAGTGAATGGACCTCCCTGGCAAAGTTCAGGGGAAGAATTATTTGGCGAATGTGGTGTAACAGTACTGGTCTGGATGGCACCCTGCTGCTTGATGGATTTGCAATCCCAAACTAGGCATTATGGCTTGTTGTATAGTATTTGGAAAAATTAAGCTTCTGAGCATGGGACCCTGGAAAACTAATATGTTAACCTGGAATCAATCTGACCCACCTAGTAGGAAGTCCTGAGGAGGTGGAAGTGACAGAGAGGAATGGCCACTTAATGGTGGCATACCTCTGCCCATTCAGGACTCGGGGACAGAGTCCCTGCCCTACCGGAGAGAAACCAATACCAGTGAGTCACAAAAACATAGAATGATAGAATCACTAAAGATAAAAAAGGCCTCTAAGGTCATGAGATCCAACCATTAACTGGCACCAACGTGTTCAACACCAAACCAAATCCCAAGTGCCATATCTACATGTTTTCTAAATATCTCCAGGGATGGTGACTCCACCACTTTCCTGGACAGCCTGTTCCAATACTTGAAGACTCTTTCAGTCAAGAAATTTTTCCTAAGATCCAACCTGAACTTCCCCTGGCACAACTTGAGGCCATTTCTTCTTGTGCTAGCTCCTGTTACTTGGGAGAACTGACCAACTCCACCTGGCTACAACCTCCTTTCAGGCAGTTGCAGACAGCAATGAGGTCCCTCCCTCCTTTTCTCCAGTCTGGACACCCGCATCTGCCTCAGCTGCTCCTCGTAAGACTTGTATTCCAGAGCCTTCAACATGACAAGTCCTCTACCTCTTTTCTAAGGAGTATTTCAGCAGTGTTTTTGCTGTATGAAGAAGTGCATTCAGATGTTCTGTGTCACCAGACTCGAATATCCTTTTCTTTGTTTTTACACACCTAGATGGGCTCATGCGCTCTGGTTTGTAGCTGTGATATTGCCTGGGATGGGCATGATGCTTACAAGGCATTGCTGCACCCAGTAGCTTAATCAGTTAATTTGTCAAGTTTGAGATGGTTTTCTTTCTGCAAAAAAAAAAAAAAACACCCAAATTTCCAGTGCATAGTTAAAGAAATCTGGCAAATATAAAAGATAATCATAAGGTAGTGACTGCTACAATGGCTTCAAAAGGTTCCTGGAAAAAATGAGCTATCTGTTTTAAAGCTGTTTTTGAATAGCTGTCTTCTTTTCCTAGGCATTCTATTGATTAGGTTTTCAAAAATGCAAAGTTTTTAGCCCAACTCCCTGATTATCTCATCAGTGTTGAAATACTTGTAATGAATAATAAATACTACATAGTGATTTATTCCTTTTTATAATTCCTGAGTATGAGGGAATTACAATACAGGCAAATCCATGGGGAATTCTGAAGAACTACAGTCACTGGAGTGGGAAAAATACTTTGCACTTTAAATCTCAGAGGGCTTTCAGAGGAGTCCTTTTCTAAAGAGTATCTCCTTCTAAAGCCAGAGAAAAAACTGTGAAGTTCTAGAAGTTGCTGTGTTCTTGCAGTCTGTTACCGTTCCACTAGTACGTCCTGCCTGAAAGGAGACATGTACTCCTTCTAGGAAGAACCAGAAATAGACATACAGATGGCAAGTGTCTTACAACATATCCCAGTATATTACGTAATTTAATTCAGTATTCTGGGATGAACACTTCCTTACTTTTTCTGCTAAACAAACTCATTTTACAATAAATATTTGTAATTATTGAATTGAATCCAAATTCAAATCATGCAGTCAGAAGCATTTGATTGTGTCCCCCTATAAAGCTAACACTTAGCTACCATTGAGCTGTCATGAGGAAGAATTAACATTTCAACTTCATTGCAATTCTTCTAAAGGACGGGTCCAAAGGAAGACAGCGCTGTTCAAGCAATATTAAAGGTTATACCACATCACTTTCCTTTGACTTCTATACCTAATATGAATTGGCCAATGATTTTGGCTTTCCTACTGATTATGGTTTTATCCCTCTGTGAGTTTTAGAGGAGACAAACAGTTTACAAAATGAAACAAAAGCCAGGAGAACTCTACAAGAATATCATTGTTGTAACAATTCAGCATTTTCATCATCAGCTGTTATTCATTGAGCTGCCATTTGAAAAAAAAAAAAAAAGCATTCTGAGAAATCTTCATTTAACAAGAAATACAGACGGGGACCTTCTCCACCCTGTTTTTCAGAGCAAGCAGCTGCTCATCAAGTTTTCCTAAACACAACGTGAACAGCTCTGAAGAAATATTAACACAATCTGCTTTTCTTGGGACTAAGAACATTTTGTTTTCTGAAAAAACAGCTGCTTCAGGAGAGGAGGTGATTCACACTGTGTATGACAGGACCTGACAAGCTTACATGTCTATCAAACACTATAAAGCTGCTGGTGTGTCCTCAGTCCACTTTTAGTTCCCATCACTGATTTTTGGGAAAAAAACCCCAGTGATCCAACATCTGAACTACACATCAAGTCAGGAAAATAAATTATGTATATGTAATTTACGTCAGTTTCACTACAATACATTTCTTTCCATGTGCAAGGCTTTATTTATGAAACAATACATCTGTGGTCAAGACTTTTGGTACAGAATCATATTTCATACTAACTACACACCAATGCAGTGAAAATATGCAGTTTTTCTACCTTGTCCAATCTCTTCCTGCTTTTTTTAAAGAAAAATTTTGACCACAGTGATATGACATCACACATGCTACTTCATAGTACATCTAGTGAAATTCCAATTTAAAGGTAGTGAAATCCCAATTTAAATATATCCCATATTAGGGACACGAAATACAGCAATCATGTTAGCAATAGATCTTTCTAATGTTGGGGCAGTCATCAGTAACTTAAAAGGCACCTTCAGAGCTCCCTCTAAAATGTAAGCCAAAGACCGACAATTAAAAAAAAGATGGGTTTTATATGAAATAATTTTGAAATTGCCTATTGATAGGGAAAAGCCTGCTTTGATCAAGCCAAATTTAATGTTTCTTGCAAGAAAAGAGCTCCATTTTAGATGTTATCTTACATTATTTGATGTACAACAGAATTAATATTTTCATCACATTTGGGATATTCCCTTTTACTTTTTAGAGGTTTAAGAAGAAAAAATCAGTCTCAAAATTTAAAAAAATAAAAAACACAACATAAAAAACCCAGTGTGTCTGGAAAGTTTCATTGTCTCTTTCTCAGAACTGATTTTCTTTGACTATTTTCTCTTTGACTAAGTTATCTGTAGGGCTCAACAGGAACTTATAACCTGCCTCAACCAATCCAAACGTGCACTATTTAGCAATTTAAAATATTCTAATGATTTCATCATATCCAACATATAGTTCTACTTGGCCCAAGTAGAGTCCAGCAAGAACCCCCTGGTAACTCCCTAAATGGCTTCAGATGTGGCCTCAGGAGTCCACTGAGTCATGGACTGTCAAAGAAGGATCAGCACCCATACGTACCAACTCACTGTATAAGCCACATTAGCATCTCAAACAAATTAAATCTCTTTGTATTGTAGAAATTAAACCAGCATTTCTATAAAGTGTACCCTGGCCAAGCTTAAACCAATAAACACTAATTCATCATATACAATAAACAAATCAAACAATTAAATACCCAAGCCAAACCACTAAGGCTCAGAGGCAATTTTATATATAAACGACTAGTGAATACAACAGTAATCAGGGTGTGCTTTATGTAAACTAACATGGAATGTTTCCCAAAAATAAACTGTAGAAGATGTCTGTACAACTCCAAGAGCATCATAAAAAGTAATTTAAAATCTAAGCAACACTACCAGGCTTTCAAAGTGCCCTTGAAAACATTACAGAGGTGAAGACCAGACTTGTTATTCTCCACCACTGTCTTGTCTAGAAAAATGTCTATGCCTCAGCTAGCTGTTTTTCTTGAAAAAAACCCTCCATATTTTTGCTATTCAGACAAAGAAAAGCTTATTTTGAAGTCTGAAATTTCCCTGCCAGTTGTGGTTTTCCACACTCTCACAACTTTAGCCAATTTCTACAGATTCTCAATTCATCACTAGAAAGAGAAGAAGCTGAATATTATTACACAAAACATTTTTAGGACACAAACACCCCCAAAACTTCTGCAGAGCTTCTCTAAGGATGCCAAAAACAAGAGCATGGACACTTTCAGGCACATTTTCTTCTCATAAGTTAAACAAGTTTTGCTACTGCTCGTTTGTCATGGTAACGCATGGGCCGCCGTAGGCATCTACTCTCTGCTTGTCATGGAAATATTCTGCAATGTAAGAGTTTTCAGAAAAAACAAACCCACAGAAAGCAGATTTTTTATGCCTAACACGTTTTTAAGTGAGAATTTTAAAGGATGATATTTCAGTATTATGCTGAACCCCACCAAAAAAATAAAAAAGAAGAAGAAGAAAAAGCCACTTGTTCTTTTCAGGCTGCAGGTCTACTCGCTCTGTGTGTCAGCATTGTTTTGTACATCCAGTGAAAGAGAGAGTGAAAATGGCGAGAAACAATTTTCAGGCATTACCAGCTTTGGTCTCAGCATGTAACCTTAACAAAGCAGGAGAGCAGCTAGCTATTTACCCTACTTAAGCCATCATGGGTTGCACTAAAATACTTGAACTCTTATGGAGCAGGCAGAGCTGCACCTGGTTGACAGCCATATATTGGACTATATGAAATGGATGGCACGTGGTAAATTACAGGCTTCTATAGGGCACACGTGTTAAATGTTAGCCCTGAGAGGCTTGTTAAGAGTGTTACAACCCTAAAGAGCCCCTTAAAATAATAGGCTTTTATATTCATTGACTCTTGCAAGTACCACAGATTACATCTTGACCTGTCCTGTCCTGGGGATATAAACATTAGAAGTAAGGAACGAAGAAGAGAAAATTTTCTTTTCAGACACACTTCAATACATATAGTGTTGTATCTTTTAGTTTTCCTAAGGGTAAAATGGACTAATTATGAATTTAACAATGTCTATCATAATTACAAACAAAAATACTTGCAAAGCTAAGGGATATAGCTGCATTCAATAACAGAGAGTTCCTTTTCCTCTGAAACTCCAGCCATATTTCATTTGATTTTATTATAATACACATTAAATATTTAGCTAATGGAGTTGATCTGACTGAAGAATAGCAGTTTTTTTCACTGCTATCTCTGTATAACTGTATATAGTGAAAACTGGTGCCAATTTACAGAGAAACAGAAAAAATAGAGGAGCTTCTTAGTAAGGCTCCAGAGACTGCTCTATGTCAATTGAAGGCATGTGAAATCTTCCCCAACTTCCCAGGTGCAGGATGGTCGCTTTACTATTAGTTGCCTCCTTTGGTTACTTCCTTTGGCCTTGATTACAACCTTCTGCAGCCTCTGCACAATGAGAAATGCAGCCCAGTGCACTCTAGGGCCTGAATTGTTATACATGACACAACATAGACATTAGATTAGATATTTAAGTGACAAAATTTTCACAAATTCAGGGAGGATGCTTCATGGAGGCCATAGAAATTGAGATATGGTGACTGGAAAAAGGACAAAGGTAGAAAGAGGATGACTGAGGAGGGGAATGGAGCCTCTGAACTTGGGGCTGGGATTCATCTGAGGATAGAGGGAGAACATGATTTTATCACTTTTTTTTTTTTTAAATGACATATTTTCCAGCACATGATATGGGAGAAGACCAAAATGAGCATGTGAAGTTTATGTCAGAAGGTGGAAGTTTGTGTCGGAAGGTCATGGTCAGTGTGGTAGAGAGGTTTCTCAGGGTTAAGGTGCATATTCAGCGGAAATGTAGCACTGCTTTTACCAGCTAGCTTTCCAAAACAGCTGGGTGACTTCATCATCGACTATCCACAAAGTTTCCCTACAAAGCTACAGCAGAAAGAGTCACGGTAATTAGGAAAAGATAAAGTGAAATCGTTAATGTCCAGGTGTCCAGGCCAAATATTTGTCATTAAATAGTTGCATAATCAACATCCTTTGTATCGTGTGCCAGATGAAAAAGACCAAATGTAGATTATGGCATAATATGTACATCAGAGATTAAATTTTGGCCCCACTACAGTCAGTGGTGAAGCATGGATCAGTTTCTTTAATGGTAAGCAGTTTTTGACATCTGTGTTTTCTATTCAACCTAGCTGCACCCCAGAAAAATTACCAATTGTCAGAAAATACAAGGTATAACTTGTATCAACTCTGTCCTATGCTGATGCTTAACTTTTAGATGCAATAAGTTAGATTAGATGGATCTACTAGATCCATCTTCTAGATCATCCCATGATTAATGAAGAGAGTAAAGCAGCTCCAGAGGTAAACTCAACGCTGTCACAGAAAGCGATCTTAGGCTGGGTTGAGTTATACTAGAAGTTTGCTCTGGTTTAAACAGTTCAGCCTTTAGACAGTTCATGTTAAGTGGGACAAAGCCACTTGGAAAAGTGCTGTAGATCCACTTTCACTGTACTGCGTACTAGTTCTGCATGTTTTGCTTGTGTCGTGATAAAAAGTCATACTTCTGTAACCTTTTTGGATACAGGTCACCTATCAGAGGTACAAGACTTGAAGACTCACCTATTAGTCTGGACAGTTCAGGAAAAGGAACAGTTCAACTCTCAATCTCTACTCCAAGGAAAATGACATTAGGTATTTAAAGGAATCTGTTTTCCTCACAGCAATGTCCAAACTAAAGAGACTTACTACTTTTTTATATATGTATATAGTAACAGAATGTTCAGATATAAACAAGTCTTGGGTAAGCAGAGAAGAAGGGAAGAAATGTTCTCCTTGTAGAGAACATTTGTTCATGAAATACAGCAGTTGGCACGTTTGATATGGTAAACATTTTTTACATAGCTGAAATCAAAAAGGAAGCTGTAACACTGAAGTGAGTGCCCACAAGAAGTGGGTAACATCTCTTCAAGGAATTGAAATAGAACATTTTCTTCCCCTGAAAATGAGGTGTGGATTCCTCAGCACTGCATATTAGCTGAACAAGGTTTTTCCTTAAATAAACCATGTATTTGGATTTCACAATATCTCATCACTTCAGCCACAGCTGGTGACCATGCCAGGAGTACTTCTCACGTATCATTTGCAATGTTTTCTTTCCAATTACTCCAGGGAGAGGAGGGGAGAGAAGCACATGGGACAAAGCTATAGTTCCTAGTGAAGGTTTTACAGTTAGTCTCTTTTCCACAACAGCACTACTCAAAACTATTCTGCTGGAGTGCTGCTGAGGGTTATGTACTGAAGAACACTTTTGCCCTGTTATTAGTGGTTATGCCAGTGTTTGGAGGACACGATGGTGTGTTATAACAGCACTTCTTGCAACATCAAACATTAATGTAAGAATAGTCCAACTGTGTCATACCAAAGGTCCTCCTAGTTTGCTATCTTGTTCCCTACAATGGCCAAAACAAAAGGGACATGACAAGTCTAAAAAATCAAAATTCTTTTGGAAGACTCTCTTAGCTTCCAGCAATTAGGGGCTTTTGGACACACTCAGCCAAACATTTCACTCAGACTATTAATGCTAATGGCCTCAAGGACTGCTTTTAAACTCATTTCTCCTTTTGGCTCCAACACTATCCTACCCACACTTCTAGATTTTATTTATGCACTGAGTAGAAAACAGAGAAAAAAGCATGACAGCTTTGCACATTTTTCTTTGTGTAACTATCAGACGTGATTTCACTCCATGATGTAAAAGTTTACCAATGAAATTGCTGAAATTTCTATTCTGTTTCGGTGACTGCTACGTGGCTTCTAAGAGCCTTTGGCTGGCTCCATAACACTGGCTGGGATGAACTACTCAGCAGGAGAAAGAAAAACAATATTTCATATCTGTTTGAAGCATTAGTCATTATCTTGTCTCTGGCTAAACAAAATACACATCAGCCAAATTTAGTGTACTGTTTTGCCTTTTACAAGCACAGTCTCAAAAATGCTGATTTATGCAACATGTCAAAGGGATGGCCATAACTGCAAAGATTATCTCTGTGGTGGAAAACTGCCAGTCAGTATCCTCATCACACAACAAGGTATTTTATTTACTAGTGTTTTTTCTATTCATAGAAAAGACTGGGGGTAGGCAGGGCTACAGGAACCATGTGATGGTGGAGTTAAGGATCCCAAAGGATGAGAGCAAAGCAAGAAAAAAGGATTATGACTCTGAAGAGATGATTTTGTGGACCTGCTTGGCAGAATCACATGGGAGATGGTCCAGGAGAGTGATTGATTTTTGAGGAACAGCTCCTTCAAGCTCAACAAAAGTCCATCTGATTGTACAGGAAGTCAGGCAAAGGTGGCAGGATGACAGCATGGATGAACAAGAAGCTCATGACAAAACTTGGACACTAAAAAGGAAGCCCACAGAAGGCAGAATGAGAATCATGTCACCAATAATACAGGACCCTGTCTGAGCATGCAGGGATGGGATAAGAAATGCCAAAGCCCACCTGGAGTTCAATCTGGTGAAGGACATGCAAGGCAATAAGAAGGACTTCTACAGGTACCTTAGCAGCAAAAGAAAGACTAGGGAAAATGTAGGCGTGCTACTGAGTAGTGCTGAGGAAGCTGACTAATGTCATTGCAAGGCCACTGTCCTTTACCTTTATAACATCATAGTGACTGGGGAGATTCCTGAGGACTGGAAGAAAGTAAATATTGCTTCTACCATCAAGAAGGACAAGGGGTTGTCTTGTGCAGGTCCAGGAGTTGGGCTTCATGATCCTCATGAGTCACTTCCAACTCAGGTTATTCTATAATTCTGTGGTGATTTTGAGTCTCAAATAGCACTCAGAATCCACATTCAAATAATGCACGTGCTAAGGTGTATTGTTCTGAGACTCCATTGATCATATCAGACACAAATGACTTGGCACAGTAAGAAGCTACAAACTAGCCTCTCTTTTATTCACCTTTAACTGTAAAACCAAGGATATGGTTGGTGTTCATTTTCTTCATATACACTGTCCATAAACATGTCATTAGCATTCAGTTGTCACCATAGTCACTGGTGCAGAACTTACTAAGAATCTCTGATTTTAAGTATCAGCACCAAGTCTGTTTAATGTATAATATGACAGTCTTGATTATTGGTCATAATAAGCAATATGTTTCCCTAAGATTTGCTATCTCTTCTTCACACAAGCGAAGCCAACATGTCTGCTGTTTGTTTGTTTGGCTTTCCTTTCCTTTCATCACAGGAGATCAAGATAACCACTAAGTACTTATTATGTGATTTTAACGCAAGCAACCTCTCAGTTCAGATTTCTGTGACTTAGTTTGAACGTAATCACATACAAAAAATAAAACTCAACTAAAACTCAACAAAATAAACACAGAGAATCTGATGTCAGATGATTAGAGCACAGAGGGGGCCCAGAGCAAAGGTCCCATTGCTCTATTCTTATCATCTCTATTTCTTTATTGTCCATACTCTACTCAGTGGAGTGTTCAAATCTTTTAGCGTTAACAGAGGTTTTCAGCTAGAGTGTTACTTCAGTCAGCTTATTAACTGAACACCCAATACAAACTGCATACTCTCATGGACTCATCTCAGATAAACTGTGACTGAGGTGCTCAGCTGAAGCTGGCTCCTTGGTTTTCTCCAGGTTGCTTCAAGAAAAAGAGGCAGCTTCAGAAGACTCCTTATCCCTCCACTGCTATACACTGTATTTCTCAGTATGGGAAGGATAAATCTGGCCCTCCCTAGTTAAGTAAGAAATCCATATTACCATCTCAGCATGGAGGCCTCCCTTCAGAGAGCATATGAGATGATGCCCATTCTTGGAGACCATAGTCAATTTTGACAGGGAGAGAAGGATTTCACCGTAAACTAAATTCTGCTCTTCAACATGCAGAGCAGTTCTGCTTTCTCTTCCCAGCAAGGCGACCTATTTTCCTTCTCCAATAAATGGCATTTAAACCTTACTCAGAAGCAAAAAAAAAAAAAAAAATAATTATTTGTTATTATTGTACCCAACTTCATCTCCTGTGAATTCTGGGATATACAAATGGTTTTTGGGTTTTGATCAGTTTATTTCAGGAAAAAAAAAAAGATTCAATCCTCCGAGCCAGCACTCAAGATAAGCAGAATCCCAAGTCCATCTCTGGCACTCAGCACAACATGCCACCTGCTTTAATGATAGCAAAGTATTCAGCATAGTCATATTCAGTAAGCACAGAGTTGCAAGTCTCCTCAGAAAAGTAGCAGAGATGACACCTTACATGTTACATCCATAGGCAAATTGAAGCTCTTCCACCAGGGACAACTGCAGGACAGGGTCTCCAGGTGTAGGACTCCTCTGACACCCAGTATCAAAATCTCTTGAAACTGAAAACAAAGATGAAAACTGGTAATATAAAATCATGCTGTAAAACCAAACAATAACTCAAAAATAAATTGGGAGCTGTTGCAATTATATTGCAAACCCAGCTGTTTACTGGCAACTGCTGCAAAAAATACTCTCTTTCCTTTCACCTCCCATCCCCCCACCCCACCCCCCAATTTTTAATTTTTTTTTTAAGACTCAGAGAAGCAAAGAGTTTTCATACTGAGTTGGCTTTGTTTATTTACTGCCCTGGAGACATCTTAAGTTGCTCACAGTCAGTCAGTGGGAACTAAAAAGCAATATTAAGGGTAAATAATGAGATTGATAGGATAACCATGGACTTCAGGAAACAGTTATGTTCGTGGGTACGTTTCTTTCAATCCCTAGGGAGAGCCAGATGCATGACAACAACAGAAGGAGAAAATAAGAATGCTAAAAAATGGAAGACAGCAGACTAAGTCCCTTCTGATATAGAGGTTAAAAGCATTAAAAGCAAATGTTTTCCCTGTTGTGTCTCCTAAATTGTTGGATGTTGCCAGCCATCTTCATGATCAACCTGAAAATCACTGCCACAGGATCAAAGCATTCTGCCATTGCATCAAGGCAAAAAGTTTGGCAAGGACAAAGTAGAAGTGGACATTTATGTGGATTATGGGGCTAACCCAAATTACAGTATTAAAGAGTTTATTAACCTAGTAAAAAAATGAGGGGTTTTGGAAAAGCCATCCATATTTCTTCAGTGCAGAATATAATCTCCCTGAGAGACTATCTGGGATAACTTTATACACACATGGATACGCACATGCAGTTAAAGCAAATGTTTTCAGAACACTTCTCTAGAAATGAAGCCACCTTACACAGAGGTTCATTTTTATATTACTAGACTGATGTCCTTCAAAACAGGCTGACTGCACCCAGAATATCTGTTTGGAACGGTCCCTGGTTCTTGCTGATTCCTGATCTCAAGAACTGGGTAAGTGCTAAGTGGTCCAGACCAAATCTAATCAAACCAAACCTTCCCTAGTGCCAGGGCTCCTTCTAACAGTTAATCACTGGTCTGGTTCCAGTGGTGGTGCTCACACTTTGGCACAATTTATTTCATTAGTAGAAGAGATTAGTCCAACTACAATACTGTCTAGTAGAAGGGACCCAACATGCCAGTGAGCCACTGGTGGAGTGGCACAGCACACGATGTGTGCAAGTTCTGCAGCCATTTCAAACTCTCAGGGTACAGCTTGCCCCTGTGTGTGTAAGCTCCAAGGAAGCATGACCCTCCTATTACAATCCCCAGTGGATCACAACTTTGCTCAACACTTCACAGCTTAAACCTAATATCAATGAGACTTTTTAAAACGACAAATACAGTCATTAATCTTTAAAATCTCTCATAGCCAAATTGCATTATTGCAGAGCTAGAAGATGGATATAATGTATCAGTATATGACTTGGTGTGATAAATACATACCTAGGTTCAAGAACAGTTATTTTCTTCCCTTCACCTTCATGTATGTTCAGTGTACTTCCTATGATTAGAAGTTATAAGTTCACCTTCATTGATACACTGAAAACAGCCCCAACCCAGCTCATTTTTTTCCCTTCAAAAGCAATGTACTAATTTCTGTTGCATATACCTCATGCAGTAAAATACAAATTCAATTACAGATTGTTAAATGCATAACTAAGCTATTTCACCGTGTAACAGATTAATTAAAATACTTCACATCTGCAGTAAACCATGAAAAGTGGCCATTGGTAAGCCACTGTTACTAACTTGCTGCTAACCATTACATTCTGAGGGACACAAGGGATTTTAAAATATGTGTACAAATACTTCATATTTTCTGTTTATTGTAACAAGTTTTTCCTTGAGGAGAGCAATTTGCAAAGGCATGTGACAGTTTCATCATCCCATCTCTACTTTGTGCATGTTGTCCTTGCATACATCAAAAAATAAATAGGTTTCCTAAACTGGCTTCCACTTTGGGTAAATATCTGTTATCAGAATAGTAAAGCCCCATGGGCATAGTGAATCCTTAAACTCTGTTTCTGTGGGAAAATATGGAGATATAATAATTCCAAAATTATTCTAAAGCAAAACGTTTAGCTGAAAACTCAATGCTCTGCTTTGGTTTCTGGATATCTAAAATTACCATTTTTCTTATGTGAGGTAGTTTCATAAAACAAAACGTCTTTTCCTTGTGAGAAGTTAAAATGTTGCATTTTGAAAATTGCAAAATATGTCTTGATATTTTCTCCCCTTTCCATTTTATTTCTTCCCAAAGCTACATACAAATTGCCTCTGCATTTATGAATGTTTTTATTTCAAAATGGCATTTTCTGGTAATTCTCTTATTAACCAAAACTGGTTCAGGGAGAAGGGGTAGATTTTCAAAGAGGTCTCTGTTTCTTATGCTGTGGGCAGCCTGCCAAAATAACGTGTCATCTTTTGAGTCAAATGTGAAGGTACAAAATTAGGATGTGGGTCAAAGGGAGAAACATCTGACTCCAAGTTTGAGATTAGAATTGACTTTTGTCTACATTGCCTCAACAGTTCAGCCCTGATGATGCCAAGTACGCTGCACAGCTCGTGTAATATGATACTATGTTGGTCTAAGTTTATGCTCAGACAATTGATTAGTGGTTGAGCATTGCAGGCTAAAAGGCAGCTTTTAGTATGTATCAGCCAGTCAGTGAGGGATCACAGCCAACAATAATAGGCAATGTGACCTATGCCAAAGGAAAACAGGAAACTATCAGCTGCAAGGACGTAACAAAGGAAACTCTGTAACCTTTCCTACTGCTTCAGTAAGATGTAACTGTGCTACTAAAGGGCATCTCAGTATTTGGCCTTTAGTACCTTAAACTTGTCTTTCCTAGAACCAAATTAAGCTTCTATTTGGGTGTTTATTTCCTCTAACCAGACATCTTTTCCCACAAAATACAGGTGATCAAGATCTTTGACTTCTAACCACCTTTCAATATGGGTTGATCCAAGTATTCTTTGGGTGAGAACTGACTAACAGACACACAAATACACCTCATGAAAGCATTAATTTCCTTTCCTAAGACAACCAGGCTTTAAAAGCACTATATTCAAATGCTGTGATATGATGACAGGGTAGGAGGGAGGATAGTATTGTCATTGTACAGGAAGGGATCTCATGATGGTGAGAACTGCCTAGTCATCCAGATAAACAGACCAACATTTTCAGATGTGTTTTTCACTCATGAGTGAGACCTCCAATTCATCAGCATGTGTGATGATCTCAAGGTATAAGACATCTTGAAATGCTCACAGATTATTCTGGTCATTAATAAGGCTTTAGAGTCCTGTCAGCCATCGTTTTTAATAGACAAAAATTCTTGGCATGGAAAAGTTACATACGTTACCTACTCTGTGAGCAAAAGACTAGTTGAATATATCAAAGCTCTGATCATTCAATGAACGAGGATTCTCTCGCATAAGAGCATTACTGTCTGTATTGTCCCAGTGCAACTTTAATGAATGAAGAACACACTAGCACAGTAATAGCATCCCTAGACAATGTGTAAACTAATTTCAGGTATATCTTGTTCACAGGAAAATACTATCAATCAATGTTCTTTAAAATGGATCTATTTGGCAGACTTTTATTCCTGCTCCACAACAATGACTTTCTCAAAGGAACAGAGAGATTTTCTGTTATTCTTACAAGGTATAGAGTTGGCTTCTCCTGCAAAAGTCTGGTGTTTTATTATGTATTGTGTCTACCAACTTAAACACCTGCCTTAGGATAAAATGCTTCACTTCCTGGAAGTACTTATCTCCTCCGGTAAGTATGATGAGATACTGGATGGATAGCCCAGACGGAACATCTAACTTAAACAACTTCATTTAGATGAGCAGACCCATCAGTTCTACCACACAACAAAGGATGTATTCACTTGCCATTTGTGTCTTTGTTTCCTCCTAGTGGAAATGCTAATAAATGTTTCCTTTGCTTGAGTGTTTATATATTATTATAAAGAGATGAAGAAGATATTTCAAGTGGGGAGTAAGAACTTCTGAAAATAATTGTCACAGTTCCTGGCAAATTTCAATCATCACTCAAAAAACCCAGCATGTACCGCTATGTCTAGGGTCGTCCTTTTGCAGATGAACCTTTAATTATTTGCAGTCACAGTAATAATGGATGGTGAATAATGAGTCCTTCAGGGGGGCAGAGGTAGTCTGTATCCTGGATCCAGGAGATCATAAACAATTAAGCAATTAACAATTAATTTAATTAATTAACAATTAATTCTTTGGTAAGAAGACCAGCATACTGCTAGTTATAAACAGAGGGTATACTTGGACACTAGTAGAGGGCCATAAAAATGAGGGGGAAGAAATCCACATGCCATGAACTGGAATCCAGAGCCAGCTATATAAATAAAAATGGCTCATCAACTCAGCGAGTAGAGTGGACCATTCATACTTTGTAACAGAGATAGTACACACACATGACATCAGAAAAATTAAGACTTAAAAGCAGCTTGGCTTCACTTCAAGTGCTCAGAGTACTGATGAAAATAGAGCATCCTTGTGGAATTGCTAAAACAACTGTTGACTATAAGGTTGCCTTAATAAACACAATTTCTTGTAAATTTTACAATAAACTAACTGCAGAGGCCTCGTGGGTCTCAGTTCCTAAAGAACTAGGCCTTTGTAAATACACATGTAACTCAATCTCAATAAATTGCACCCGTTGTGCTAAATGATTTTGTTGCCCAGGATCTAGGCAACTGCATGGTTCTTAAGACAATAGAAAAGCCACTTTAAACTGGGCCTCTTTAGAGTCTGAAAATGCTGCCTTTTCTAGGAATATGCCAGCAGTTACTACATTGTCTGTTCAGTTCCTGTGCTTCTCCTAACATCTGTTTGCTTTGGATATATATGGGCTGTTAGTAGCAATCCAAGGTCACTGCCAAATCCCTGAAAACTATTGATTGGATAGAGACATTAAAATACTCTGGCTACCTGCTAGAAATTTCTCATTCTCTCTCACTTATTCAGTGAAATCTGAAAAATAGTTATACCTTATTATCCCTCTTATTTCCAGAAAACACTCAGAAAATTTTACAGATGATCTAAGGTGTATACTTCCAAACTGGACTGCGTTTGTGGTATTTTAAAGCCAATCCTATCAATTTCATTTTCCTAATTTCATTGCTGGCCTACTGGGCACAGAAATTATACATACGTCCACAGTGTCCCCATCGCTGGTGCAACAGCAATGCACATGAAGCCCACCTTCTGCGTATGCACTGAATCATGTCTGTGATACTACTGCAGCTCCCAGAACTACCGATGACATCTGTAGATAGCGACGGACGTCCCTGACTGATTAGTCTTTGTCCTTATTTTGAAGATTTTTCTCTGCCAAGCAAAAAAGTTAGATGCTTTCAGAGAAGAAATAACAACTAAGAATGAGAAGCAGAGAACAAAGTGCCAGACTGCTGAAGTCTTGCCAAGCTTCTTGTGTTTACAGGAACACAGGTGTTACCTGATGGTAAAAGAGCAACTAACATGCAACTAACAACAACCATGTCTAAAATCCTTGAATCCTAGACATAATGGTCATTGACTGGCATCAAAATGAGAAAAGATACAATCATCTCATGGGAGATCTTTTCTACTCCACTACAGAAAAAGCTTCATTAACTTCTGTCAATTGTATGTCAATGCCAAAGTATTGAAATCTGAATATATTCTGGAGTGTCAATGGTAATTCCACATTAAAATCTAATGGAATCTACGAAATTTCATAGATTTCTTCCTCAAATGAATTTGCTTTTCTTCATTACTTATGAGAGTCCAACATGAATATCTTGTTCTTCATCTTTATCTTGGTTTTTTTTCTGCTTGTTTTTACAGTTCTCTTCTCATTTTATGAGTCTTTATTTGCTCTCTAATGGGATATTGAAGTTATGGTTGGAGAAGTTATCATGAAATGAGCTGTCCATGTAGCATTACAATGAAGATTTATGTTGTTTATTATACCTAAAGCATGAAATAAAAATACACCTAAATCTGTCATACTCTGTAGCTGGAAATACTGTGGGACTTTGCATGCTCCTCTAAAATGGACCATGATTGTCAATCTCTCCTCCAAGCCACCACAGTCTTTCACAATAACAGCAGATGCTTTCCTTGGGGCTAGGGAAAAAAAGCGTTGGATGTTTCTGATAAAGTAAAAGCACATGTACGCCCTAGGATACATTTCAAAGCACATTTTCACAACTTGCCATTAGGAAAATAAAAAACAACTCCATGTTTCACCCTCCTTCAGCAAATCTTTGCAAGGTAAAACCAGCATGGATCTCAAAGTCTGTGTAAGGTTTCTGGAGCACCACTGAGCAGCAGTACCCCAAAGCGCTCTTAAATTTATTTCCTGGAAATAAATATCTACAGATTTCCTGAGTAACTTGATCCTATGCATTACTGTCTTTGAGGTTATCTCTTTTCAGTACCATGTTTTCAGAAATATCCTCTGCTGCAAATCACAGGCACTGACTTCTTGTTCTTCCCCTTAGAGATATGGAAAGCAAGTAATCACAGTTCATTTTACAGAAGTCTTATACATATTGCAAAACTTTTTCATATCCTCCTTCCATCCCACCATTCCTAACCAAACTAGCTTGAACCTGTCCATCTTTATTCTCAAAAGCTTTATTTCTTAAAGCTCTACTTTGTTCTTGCTTCTTTCTGCCCAGTGTTGCAAGAGTTCTTGAGCCAAGGCTCACTGTCACAGCGGAGTAGAATCATCACCTTCTATGTTTTGGTAAAAAAAACTACTCTGTTCAGAAACATAATAAAGGTTGTATTATCTGCAGTCATGCAAAGAGAGAAAAAGGAAAACTTTGGGGTATTCTGGAGAGAGCAAGGTGTATTTGAGCTGCCATCAGTCTTTTTCATGGAAAACGAAAATTACTCAGTCTTAAAAAACTATAAAGTTCTTCTGAAGAGCATGGAATAAACATTTCTATCACCACCTACACTCTAGTCTCTGGGTGTGCAGGAAGAGAGCAGGCTGAGGCACAACACATGTGAAAAGGTTTTAATCATTCACTGCTCCTTGTGCCATAATCACCTGTAATTACTTCAAATGGTTAAATAATTCCAATTATAGTAGCAGCTGCTGTACATCCCTTAGAAACTACTACAATTATAAACTCAGGCTTTTTTTTATGAAGTGCAGTGGGCACAAGCAGATTTCTTAAGTTATCAGTTTCGTCCATCTGAAGTTCTGTGATATATTAGACAGTAATGATTCCTTTGTTTAAATATAACAGCATGCACATCCACCAGATTTCCAGGATAAATGTTGTAAACTCATATACTAGAGCTGAGAAGGCTCATTTTTCATAACAGTTATCCAGAACTAGCCCTCTTCTACCAAACTATGTTCTGTTCATTGATAAAAATGAAGCATATATACATAATATGTTGGTTTACTGATCTACTTTACAGACAGATCAAATGGGAACATGTCATCGCTATATCTGAAGTATAACATGGGAAAACATTCAAATGACACAGATATTGTCAAAAGTAGACTCAAAGCCTTCTTCAACAGTCCTTTATTTTTCAAAGAGAATAGTTAATTCCAGATATTTTAACCTTGATTTAGCATATTCACTCTCATCACTGCCATATACAGCTGGATTGACATACTAGTGCTCACAAATCAGTCAAGTCATATAAAACACAATGTAAGTAATGAGTGTCAGAATGTATGGTTAGACACAGAATCGTTACTTTATGTATGTATGGTTATGTACAGTTCATTTTAAATGGAGGGAAGAAACACTCTGAGTACTATTACAAGTAAATACAAGTACAGGCAAATTCATCACTATCCAGATGTGCACATTGCTCACTGATCTTCCCTCCTGCAGGCTCCTTTCAGGTGTCTTCTTTTGTGCTATTTTAATGCCTCCTCTCTTATTCAAAAATTACAGCAAAAAAATCACGGGAGGCAAAACTGGATGAGCTAAGTAACAGGCTGTCCTTCTGCTTTCTTGCCCTCAGTCTGTACAGGAAGGCCTGTTGTTCAGCTTCTTTATTACACTTTTTTGTGTCCATGGCTCCACAAAATCCCAAAATGCTGACTATGGTCCCTTAGGAGCACACTGAGGGAGGTTCTCCAAAGACAGCCATGTAAAAAAGGTCATTTTTTCCTGCTGTTTCACTGCTATGACAGACAGAAAACATGAGAATATTGACTAAAAATTAAAGTTGGTGCTTTAATGTTCCTAGCAGATTTATTTTCTCTTAGGGAGATGAAAGAACTAGATATCTTTCCAAACCCTTGCTAAGGCCTTTATAGCCATGGCTATGCCTTCCAAAATGGTTTGGGTTGCTTACAAATCACTAAAAAATTATTAAGGAGGCAAGGTTAATAATTTAGCTTTTTATTGCTCATTCTTAGAAAAGGCAACATGGGGTGTCACCTCCAGCACTTCCTCCTACCCCAGGTTTAGCAGGCAAGGAGGGCTTCCTACTCAGCACAGAAATATCTCTGATTTAGGAAAAGAGGCAGTGTTAATACCCACCAGCCGTGTGGTCTCTTTGAAACACATTCAGGTGTTATGCTCATCAGAGCTGATGCCTCAGCCTAGGTTGGCTCCTGTACACATGACCAGCAGTTGCCAACTTTGTGGCAGGCTGACTGGTGACTGCAAAGCACGAATCCTGAACAATTCCATGTGCAAAGTAGAATGGAATCTGCAGTTCTCAAACTGCTCCCTTGCCTCTCCTCTCAAGCCATGTTTGCCCCTCCCTCACCTATCTACCCGACAAAACTATATCATCAAGGTCTTCAGCTAATTTGGGTTGCAGCTACCCTCCTGTATCGTTGCTCCTTCAGTGCAGAAAGGAGCTCTCTCTCTGTGTGAAAAAAGCAAAAAGAAAAACATACTCCAAAGGAAGTGATCATTGTTGTGACCAAAACTAGCCAAAGTATTAAATAAAAACTCCAAGTGAATGACATTTAGTAATGGGTATTTTTCTATTCTTCTCAGGGGAAAAATGTTGTTCTCATGACAGATGATTAGAAGCACAGCTCTTTAGAGATGCTCTGGGAGGGACAGAGTATTTTCATACATGCTTTTGTACTTTGCACCCAGAATGTACTAAGTAGTTTTTATATTATTTACAGATTTACAAGCTCTGTTTCTCTTTAGAAAAATAATTTAATTAACTCATTTTTCAAGAGCTAGACCAGTCACTTTGGACAAAATAGAAGAGAAAAAAATTAACCTGTGCATTCCTGAAGAGGAAAGACCATTGTTATGAATAAAGGAACAAAGAGATTACACATAATGGGTGTTTTCATTTACAATACTGCCTATGTCAGAATTCACAGAATTCTGCCTATGTCAGATTTCAGCTGAATCAGCCATAAGATTAGAAATACTTCATCATGCATTCAACATTCATGATGAGGTTGACTGCAAGGGGAATTGCTTGAAGACCACACCATCATTTCCACTGAGGAAGCTTTAACTTCTCTGTTTTAACATAAGACTGCCAGCACCCTCCACCCCAGTGACTAAAACAAGTGGTGAGAATTACCAGCTCTGAAGAAATCAAAAAAGCTGCAACAGTTTATCAGCATAATCTTCCTCTTCAATGTAAATGTTCTATGCAGGGTTTACTTGTGACATGCTCCAGAGGGTGCATGAGTCATACAGGGAGTGCCATTTGGTTGACATTTCCCATCTGCCGGCAGTGGGTTGCAGCCCCTAAATGCCAAAACTGAAGCACAAAATAGAGACATGGGGATTCCTACTCCCAGGATAAAATTGGACTCAGAGCGTAATTTCTCATGAGCTGAATTAAACAATTGCTTGTTATGATCTTTGAAGGGGTTAGGGGCTAATACTTGATTTTGTGTGGAGCCAGACATCTGCACCCCTCTCTGTCTTCATTGGGGATGTGGACCATCAGCACCTGCTAGGATGAGAACCTTTAACCATTATACAAAGGGAGTGAAGAATATGAAGATGATGAACAGTGACATCTCTAATCTTTGCAGGGTAAAATAGCTCATGATCACAGCTGGTTAAGATACAGAATGACCAAATGATTAATCAGCAGAAATGTGGGCTGTGTTGTTACTGCATCAAAGCAGGCCAAACAAGCTCTCAGCTGGAGTACAGATGCCAAAAAGCGAGCTGACAGCCAGAAGCCATGTGTTTTTGGAACTTATCCCTGAAGAATGGGAAGGAGGAGAGATTTTCCCATGCTGATTTGCCTCTCGTTGCCTCTCTGGAGTTGATCCACTTCAGATGAAGTCCAAATTTGCAATTGGAACCTAGTGTAGAAATCCACAATTTTTATGGCTTACAAAGGATAACACAAGAAAAAAAGGAAGAAAAGCAAAAAACCTTTTCTTTTTGCAGAAGAAGCTAAGAGGAGATTAAGGAAGAAATTAAAGAAGGATTTTTCAAAGTGACCAATGATTTTTTGTAAGGTTTGGGATTCTGGAGAGCCCAGATTTTAACGTCTGAAAATCAGGACTAATCATTATTTTTCCATAAAAATAGCCTAAAATTACTGATCACTTGAAAATCTCAGTCACATTAACTACCTCAGCATCACACAAGCAGTCTGAGTTAGAAGCAAGAGAGTCTTGTGTCCCAGGATCATGAAGTTCTCTGTTTCTTTTGCCCAGAGTATAGATATACAAAGACTGATTAGGAACATAAAACAAAACAAACCAAAAATGTTTCTTTTGTACAGAACCTAATGACACTTACCTGACAGTAAGACAACATCCTGGGGAATCCTTCAAAGACTCCACCTACAACACAGTTTACAAGTACAGGTAACAACAGAAGGCCCCTCCTACAAGCCAGGCCAGCACAGCTCTTCTGAGAAAAACAAAATCATAGAATGGATTAGATTCAAAGGAAACCCTGGAGGTCATATGGTACCATTCTCTTCTCAGATCAGGGCTTGTTTTTGAGCACATTGCTCAGAGCCATGTCTAGTTCAGCCTGAGTATCTGTAAGGATAGGGATCCTACAGTCTCTCTGGACACCTGTTCCAGTATTTCATTGCCCTTGTTGTGAAGAATGAAGAATGTTTTCCTTGTAAGCAGTCAGAACATTCTTCACTGCAACTTGTGTCCATTGCTTCATATCCTTCATATCCTTCATATCCTTCATATCCTTCATATCCATCCTATCTGCCTCTGAGACTAACTTCATCTTCTCTATACCCTCCCATCAGATAGTTGCAGACAGCAGTAAGATCCCCTGAGCTGTCTCTCCTCCAGCCTAAGATAGCCTGAGTCTTTCAGCCTCTCCTTATACATCATGTGTTCTGCCTTCATGGCCCTCTTGGTGGTCTTCCATGGGACTCAATTCAACCTATCACTGTAACTCCTATAATGAAGAGCCCAAAACTGGAAATAGTATGACAGATGTGGTCTCACAAGTGCCAAACAAGCAAATATTAACCTGACTTGCTGGCCTCATTCTTTGCACTATATGGTTGCTCCTCCCTGCAGCAAGCACACACTAGTGCTTCAAGTTCATAGAATCACAGAATCTCAGAACGGGTCAGGTTGGAAGGGACCACACTGGGTCATCTGGTCCAATCTCACTGCTCAAGCAGCATCATCCTAGAGCACATTTCACAGAGCCTGTGCCACTGAATACAACCCTCTGGGATCTGCTGTTCAGCCAGTTCTCAATCCACCTCACTGCCCACTCATCCAGTCCAAGTTCAAGTGGTTAGCCATCAGGATTCCCAGGTCCTTCCCTGCAAAGCTCCTTCCCCAGACTGCTTTATTGTGTGGTTTTATTCCCTACCATGTGCAGGACTTCCCTCGTGTTTTTGATGAACCTCGTGAGTCTTCCATCAGCCCATTTCTCCAGCCTCTCTAAATCCATCTGAAGAGCAGCTCTGTCATTCAGCATGTCAACTGCCTTCCCCCAGCTGGTGTCATCTGAAACATACTGAGAGTTCTGGACAGGATCCTGTGTCTAAGCTACTAGGTTTTGCAATTTCTTAGTGACATTCAACCACATCATTCTGTTGAATGCATTGGAGTATGCTATATTTGTTATTAGAATTATTGTCTCTTGTGAAGCTTACATTGCACAGTCTAGGCATTTATTTCAATGCTTTGAAGAGATTCTAGCAATTCTTAGGTACTCACTGCTTTGTCTGTATCTTTATAAGGTTATCCTCCAGTTAAACACAAGGCCAGACTGGATTGGTAGAATGGTGCCATACATGGTTTGATAGTTTCAGCAATGTTTTGGTTACAGAACATGAAACATAGGTTATTACAAACTATCCACACACTCCCTGATATCTCTTACATGCTCAAGGATCTTCCACACTATTTTTAGGCCAGTATGCCACTTCTGCTGGTTATTCCTTCTGTTTGAGATTCATTTCAATGGAGAATGAATGAAGCACAGTGACATGGCAGCACTTCCTGATAATCTTTAGGACATAATATATTGTCCATAACAGCAAAAGTCGCCTTACTGAAGAGGAACAAGTCTTTGTTTCCACAGGGAGTTGATTTCAGTTATGGAAAAAACAGATTAATAAGTATAAACCAAACTGTGCTTCATTATCTTCCCTAGCTTTTTTTATTTGATACAGTAGGTGATGAGATGAAAACAAGTTTTGAATATGTGAAATCTTATAGGTCTTTCAGAGGTATAGAAAAGATAAGACAGAAAAAATCCTCTTGGGAACGTGCAACTGGTCTGCTGACTTCATAGTTCATCTGGTATGGTAACTGATTACAGCTCTTACTGAATCACTAAGAAACAGATTTATAGACGCTGTAACAGGCCTTCAAAGAATAGTGATAATTGACTGAAAGACCTCTCCTTGATCTACTAAAATGCTTTAAGAGTTGATCTATCCAAGAGCAATAAATTATGATGATCTTTTTCAGAGCAGATACTGCCAGGTTTTTCACATGCTAAAAGAAGTTTTTAGTTTGTAGTAACTCCTGTTAGAAACCAGATGGCCTGGTGATGATCAAAAATTGGTGTTTTGTTTTTGTCAAGGGCCTTGGGAGACTTAAGGCACCAGCTAGTATAAAATCTCTTATTCACTTTTGTGTTATAGATGCACTTTTCCACTGCACTGGTAACATATTGGATATATTGGTAGTATATCCATAGATATTCCTACACAGAGAAAAGTTATCTGCTTTTGCCACCACAATGTTCAGTTCCAGTGATGAAGCTGTACTCAAATTTACACACCTGTGAATTCCTAGAATATTATACCAAAACCAGCAAAGTCCTGAAGATGCTTTGTTTTAATGCCTATTTTACTGCCCGTGGACTAAGATGTCTAGGAGCATTCACCCTTCAGTAAGTTTGCAGACAACACCAAGTTGGGTGGGAGTGTTGATCTGCTGGAGGGTAGCAAGGCTCAACAGAGAGATCTGGACAGGTTGGATCAATGGGCCAAGGCTAGTTGTATAAGATTCAATATGGTGAAGTACCAGGTCTTGGCACTTGGTCACTTGACTTGGGTCACAACAACCCCATGCAGTGCTACAGTAGGTGGAAAGATGACTGTTGGAAAAGGACCTGGGGGTGCTGGTCAACAGCAACTGAACATGAGCCAGCAGTGTGCCCAGGTGCCCAAGAAGGTCAGTGGCATCCTGGCTTGTATCAGAAATAGTGTGCCCAGCAGGACTACGGAAGTGACTATCCCCCTGTACTCAGCACCAATGAGGCCA